>JAPYYZ010003842.1:0-11195 GCA_030522705.1 Eretmocerus eremicus
ATCTTTCTTGTTAGTCTCGTTTGAAGGTAATAGATGTCAAAGTGAGAACTCGAAAAGTTGTTTGCTTTGGCATCGTCTTCTTCTATTTTCAGCGCAATATAGCAGTACCTAACGATTCGAATAATCAAGTCAACAATTTTTGTGAAACAGATTTTGGCGTGAATGATCAAGTTATCGTTTCTCCGAGCGTCTCGAATTCGAGCCATTTCGAACTTATTGATCAAAACCTAATTAGTATCGATTCCAAATAATCATATATTCAAATTGATTTACGTGCCCATTTTTCAATAATCCACTTCTTGGCACTCAATCAGATGCATTTGAATTAAATATTACAGTATTGGGCTCAAGAATATCATTCTCTCGATCATTCTATATTGTTCACTTCGGAGAAGCTACAAAATGTTAAAGGTCGATCCCTTTGGAAATTTTTAAATTCTAATTTGCTCATTATTATTTTACTTATCATGTTTGATTAATTCTCATTTTATTCCATTGTTATTCTAAGGTATTTTCACAGATATCTGGCGAATAGAGATCCCTCAAATATACAGCGATTCCACGTGAGCAGCTGCTGCCCGAGAGCCGATCGTGCCCGAGCGTTGCATCGCAGAGCTCAGTGGAAGCGAGAGACGCTGATTATTCATCGATCCAACACCTGACAGCATCGCAACTCCGCTTTTGTTTGCTCCACCAACTGCACCGGAAACGATTATACCCTGATAGACGTCCGAGCAACGTCGAAGGGCGCGCCAAATGGCCCTCTAGCTCTGTGCAATCTCGTCTGCAACTCTTGTTTGTTCGCACCGGTGCGGGCTCTCAACTCCTGCAAACGCGTCGACTTGCAGTGGGTGGTTCGCTTTACGCAGTCAAGAGAGAGTGCGCGAAACCCCCGATGGCAGACTCTGCAATACTGCATCGGTGCACGACGTTGATTCTCAGCTCGTTTCGCTAACCGCGCGAGCGTCGGCCCGAACTCGTCGCAAGCACGTGATGTGCAGCTCCTCTCTGCGTCTAATCGACGGCAGCTATATAGGGCCCGTATTTTCTCGTTTCACTCGCAACGAGCAGCCCGCACTCGACTCCGTTTTTGCGAATATATTCAATTCGCCGGCGCTCGGAGGATCGGCCACGTTCGTCACTCGTGCACGCGCGAATAGCGAACGGAGCGATATTGCGCGGCTCTGAGACTTTTTGCCGATCGTGCAACAGGTGAGAAAGTGTGAAAGCGAGCCGAGCCTCCGCCCGCGGGGATGTCATTCCACTCGACGTATAAACGTCATGCTCGCCACAGTAAAGCAGAGGCTATCGGGATACACTATCCCTCCTCGTGACCCGAATAACAATGAGCCGCTCTGTATGCGCTCGCGGCTCTTGCATATGATCGCGGCCCGTGAAAAATTTCACCTGAATTAAAATTTACGAAGCGCCATCGAGGCCGGAATTTTACCGACGTTGTGGAGAAACCGTAAGTAACTACTCCCGATGGAGGTTCGCGCGGCTCGGAACCGAGATGCGAGAGATCTAGACCCTCCCTAGAAAACTCACATGGGCGCTTGTCACTCGAAGAGAGCACCGGTTCACAAATCGCCACAGGCCAAAGCGCTCGAATTATGAATAATGGGCCGAACGTAGGAGGGCCGAGGGTAATGTTTGCCCAGGGAGAAGTAGGAAGAGAGTGGATCGATTGATCAATTTTGAAAAAAGGCCCGAGCTGCACAGACTGACCCAGTTCGGGACACAATGTATGGTCGGAGTATCGCTTTTCGCATCACGCGCGGATTCGTCTTGGGCTCGTTTGCACCGCTGCGCTGCTCGTAACTTATTGTGGCTGCTACACCGTACAAATGATTTCGAAGCCCCGGCACGTGCAACAGTTACACTCGACTCGCTCGGCGATGGAATCGACAAATTCAGAGCGCTCCCTAGCTCATCGCTGCACCGTTCCAAACACGCTCGCGCTTCGTGCGCCTCCACACAAAATACAATGCGCTCGAGAGGAGAGCTTCTTTTCGCGCGCTCGGCTCGTGGGCCGAATCTCGAGATACGCGGCTGTGCGAAAGTGCACCCATTGGGCATACGCGAATTTTAATGGGAGTGTGTCGGAGGCTGGCCGATACATCGCCCGCGAGCGATCGTACCGTGTGTTGGCCAGTCCATTGTTGGAGCGCGGTCCCGACGCGGAAAACAGCGCCACTAGGCCGGGGCATTAGACGCAATCCGGCGAGTATTCAACCCCTGCGGAGCCTCCTCGAACCTCTATTCTACCGCGCTGCGCCTTCGCTCCATTCTTTGGGCTACTTTTCGTCTGGGCTGTGTGCGCCTCGTTGGCTTTTTCGCTTTTGCATCGCCTCTCTGTTCCTTCTTTTCGCGTTTTTCAGCGATCCGGACCTATCTTATCGAGCCGCGCGAGACCGAGCGCGGTGTACGGCCGCTGGCAGTCGGGGTACTGAGATCCGGCGAGATTTATAGTCCGCATAGGAAATGCGTTGCAAGGCTTCTCTGGATGAGCGCGCGCATTGGCCTACTTTTCACGCGAATGCTGTAAGCCAATTGAGCGTCTTATTTCACTTCCTTCTCGTTTCAATTCCAGCTCTTCCGTTGCTCATGTCCTCTCCTGCTATACATATATCTCGCCTTGTCTCCGTCGTTCTTTTTTTTTTTTTTCAACTTCGCGCCTCGCAGTGGCTGAAACTTTAAGGAACCCTGGATCGACCCGAAAGCTCCGATGAAATTTGAGGATGGGCATCGCAGACGGCGGCGATTTCGAAGAAGCTGATCGAATTATCCGGAAGTTCTACGATTACTGAATAATAATGCTTCCGGTGTCGACTGATACCGTGGAATGGGAGTCTTCCAATGAGACATGATAGAGTTGATATCTCTTAATGGGAAAATTTCACTTTAAGACCCGAAAGGATACTCTCAATCGCGACTTAATCGTCGACAAGAAACTTTACATTCATTCCAAGATCTTGAAATAGTGAGACAAGCTGCCTGGTCAACCGTAGGAGCCCAATGGGTTGCATGATCAAATGTTATCAATCCATTACCTAATCATAAGATTGATCGATTTCTCCTCGTTAAAGATGCATATGCGTGGGAACTTTACCTTGGTGATTTGGAAATTTTTACAAACGTTCGCAATGACTGACAAGGGGAGTTCAAGGATCACGGATTCGGCCGAACCCTTGAAAATCATTTTCATTTAACGCCAAAAGACGGTATCCAAAGCCACAGAGACTGGCGCTTAAGCGTTTTCGATCTACAGTCTACGACTTTGGCATTTTTAGTGTACCCACAGATATAAATCATTTACCGTACCTATAGTAAAATAACAATGCTAATGTCACAGACTGTAGCTCGGAAACGTTTGAGAGTTAGATTCTGCGACTTCGGATACCCGACGGAAACGATTCCGTAAATTTCAGCCAAATCCGTAACCTGAATTCCTTGAATTTCCCATGAATGTATGTACTGTATTTTCTGTTCTTCATGAAATATTTCGGGAACACGAGAAAATTGCAGTAATTTATAAATAATGCTAGGGATATTACATCGGCTTTTGATTTCAACGTTGACCTCAAACGAGACGATTTCATAAACAAGGTGCCCATGTGGTGAGCCCCCCTTCCCCTTCTCTGGATTTTGTAAGTGCTCTCGAAAATGGAAAAAGAAAAAAAAGAAACCTTTCTCCTATGTTTTGTCACAAATTCTGAAAGTGTAGGAAGGTTCACGTTTAATTAGACGTTTTGGATATTTATCCAATGACTTCCAAAAGTCGCCTGGAGGTTAACACTATACCGAAAGCATAACAACAGCCAGAATCCCTCGGAGAGGCCTCCAATCAAAGAATGTTTCTTACGAAAGTTGCTCTACATTGAGTTCTCATTCCCATGATGACCTTGAACTTGACCTTGAATGTCACTTCAAAGGTCATCCGGAAAGTCAATTTGAAATTAAAAAGTTGTAGTCTCCAAGAATCCGAGATAAAAAACGACAATTCTTTTTATTGGGGATATAGATTCCAGCTTCAGAAGATTTTTTTGGAATGGCATTCGAGGTCAAGTCCAAGGTCATCATTAGAGTACGGACTTGTTGTGGAACAACTTTTGTACAGAACAATTTTTGATTGGAGGCCCCTCCGAGGGATTCTGGATGTTGTAATGCTTCCAATGGGTTGTCGATCTCTAAAAGTCATTGAAAACATCCACAATACCTACTTACAAGGAGAAGACCCGACCTTTGGGAGCCCAATTTCGCTGGAACTTTTTTCACGCATTCTTTGAACCAAAAAAAGATACCCGTATTTTTTTTGTTTAGTCCAATAGGCTTCCTCTCCAAAGATACAAGCAGAAACGTTAACATGGGCCTATATGGGCAATGTCAATGTTTCTCGCTGTATCTTTGGAAGGGAAGCCCATTGGTCTAAACAAAAAAAATACGGGTATCTTTTTTTGGTTCAAGGAATGTGTGAAAAAATTTCCAGCAAGATTGGACTCTCGGAGATCCGGTTCTCTCCTTGTTAGATGTAAAATTTTCTGCTCTGTCAGATTCTGTGGTGAAAAATGGAAGTTCTGCGTAGGAAAACGAAATTGACCTCCGTAAGAAGTGGCCAAAGTCACGGTCAAGATGAAAAATGATATCATTTTTGAGTTTCCCCCTCATACACAGAAAACACAAGTTTCGAGGTATTTTCATTTTCGGAACCGTCCCCGATATTCAGGGAGGGGGGTGAGTGAGTTACTTTATTGACAGTCTGTAAAGTTCTCATCTTCGCGAAATCAAGACGGGAAGATATTAAAAGCACTCATCATAGAAATGGATTTGATTGTCACTCTAGCCTTTGTAGAAGTCATTGTGCCTAAATTATGAGTACTTTCCTCATTCTACGTCTCGAATAGGAACTGGTCACGCACTATTCGCGCATATGCAAATCATAATTTACGAAAGCGCGCACAGAATGAGGTGCAGAATGCATCTGCTGCTACATGCGTGTAAATTTACTGCGAATCCTTGCCACACCCACGATCGTTGCAGGTGAGATCGTTCGATACGCAGATAACGAGCGAGCTCAAGGCGTCCGAATCGGCGCTAGACCGAGTACCCAACTATCCAACAGACTTGAACGAGCCCGAGCACGAGCCAAACCGCGATGCAGTAATACTCAACTATTCATCCCTCGATCTCGCCCATTCCACGGCAGCAGCGGTACATCGGGAGCGATGTGCACCATTATTCTCCGCGCAGATCCTCCACATCCTTCAATAATACGCGAGCGGTGGCGCGAGGATAAGCGCATATATATAGGTAGGAGCCCGTTAGGCGCGCAGGCGGGACCACTCGCGTGGGCGAATATTGCACGCGCCAAGAGCCACGGCCGCGGGATGAAGGTCGGCCGTCCGCCCGTGGCCGCCGATCCTTGTCTCTGCGCTGCTTCTCCGCCCCGTGCAGGCTCATCGGCTTCCTCGTTCGCGCCAGAGCCGCTCGGCGGACGGCTCTCGCCTCAAGGTCGCTCTCTCGCGGCCCGTCGCACCCGCTTCGCGTCCAGCCCGCCCCCGCGGCCTCTGCGGCTTTTCCGCGAGCCGCGCTCGCCTTATCGCCCCTCATTTATTTTCGCATTTTTTTCCCATCCGCGGCCGCGCATATACTTGTAATGAGACGTGGCATATCTGCTGCGACGAAGCCCCGCCGCGCGACCTCCTCCATCTGTCGCGCGCAGTTTGAGCGGATCGGCGAGAGAATCACAGACTCCGCGAGATGATGGTTTCGCCGAAGCGACTTGTGGACGATGCCGAGCCTAGATTCGCGACGGATACAGCTAGGCGCGCTAGTGACGTGGAGTGTCTTCGAGGTGTGTCCGTGGCGCTATGATATTCAAAATTATAGCCTGCCTCCGGTGTATCATAAGGAGAGTCGTTGTGACTGGAACTGATTCAGTATCTCCTCTGGAGCGCACGTTCCGTACACTGGATGCGGAGCATCTAGCTTTTTCGATGGTCAAATCGTTCTCTTTCTCCTAGATCGAACGCGCGGAGTCGAGACTATGTGATTGGCAAATGCTAACGGGCAGAAATTTGGGACAATCACAATCAAACTGCATTTACTCACTTGCATGAATTTGGCACAGTAAAGCGTGTAGGTTTACGAGAGGAAGCCGAAGCATAACGAAGCACGTGGGAACTCCGTTGATTGGGAGCAAAAGCTCGTATATATTCTGAGGGGTCAGCAACACTTTTGGCTAGCACCGCTCTACTCTAATATGCGAAGTAGAATTCGATGCGCATTCCACTGTCAGACAAAAATAGTGAGTAGAATACTAGCGCCAAAGTGCATAGCAAACCCCTTCGCGCCTTCATATATTTGCGTAACGTTAAATTTGTACAGACAGCGAGTACCATCAAAATAACAGATCGCGACTCTGCACTTTGCTTATTTAGGGTTGATGGTAATTCAAATACCCGCTTGATTATTTGAGAAACGCCTTCTCAGCCACAGTGAGGACCAAATTATACTGATCCTATTGATGAGATAAAATTTACTTGGGCTAGACTGCGCCGACTGCAAAAAATTGGTCAACGGAAATGAAAATTATTTAAAAAATTATTGAAATATATACTACATCAGTGTAATCCACATACGTATATATTTTACAGTATTATCTCCTTTCTTTAATTATCTTGAGTTTATCTCTTTTTTCCTATTTTTGTATTTTTGTATTAGACTAGTTTACTCCTATTTTATCCAGTTTTGCGCACAGGTCCCTTCAGCAGATTATCATGACAATTGTATGAAACTGGTTTGAATAAATTGAAATACTCTGCGCCTACTTGTTTCCTCAGCGGCACTCCACCGATTATTTTACGGAAAAATGTTTTGCGTTTTCCACGTCAATTCTAGCTATCAAGCTAACCCATCCTCAAAAATTCGAAATTATTTCTCGTCTCACTCAACTCGTTTACTGCAAAGTTGTTTTCTGATCATATTCGAAAATACACGAGCCAGACAATCTGTCTTAGACTCGCTCCTTGTCAATTAAAACAAACGTAGACGTAAGTCTCGCCGATGGAACGAACCCTTACAATGTTCACATTATTCAGTTTCTAAATGACTTTTCAGCGACTGCACATGCTAGCTGAAAGACACAGCCAAGATTTTGAAGGAGATAAGAAGAAGCGACTTGAGCTGAAAGTCACTTTAGGATTTTCAACTTTGTAGTATCTTCTATCTAATTCGAAGTTGTCGGATAACTCATGCTGACAAGCAATACAAGAAAACTCAAAGGGAAAAAACAAAATGTTCTTCTAGTACGAGTCACTTCCGCAAATTGATAAGAACGCCGGAACTACTCGACTTTTCATGATTTATACGCAAAATTTAGGAAATGCAATGTTTAATACTTACTTCAAATAGATTTCCTCCAGAGTTCTATGATTTATGAAACTCATTAAAAGGGAGCGCGAAAAATGTATTACCGCCTTGTGTATCGTTGGGTGCAGAAAGTAAGGTAGGAGATTAAATTAAATGAAACAAGCCAGGCGAGTGAGTAATTAATTGGATTGGCTAAACCTCGATACAAATTTGCTCATTGCGATAGTACATTGCCAAAGTGAATCTTGTAAAGACAGACGAGTTGCTCTGATAGTTTCCCAGTGCTTTCGAGTAAATTCAATCGATTGGCTTGGTCAGTATTGGCCGCAAAGAAATAGATGAAAACTACGCGGGCACATGATTAAATTGAACGCAAGATACGCCTCAGACCTAGACTCGAGGTCTGCTCGCGTGCATATAAAGCGCTCTCATTCCTGTGCCAATTTAGAAATTCCGTGATAGAGTCGCTGAGTCAGTTCGGAGAGCCGAGTCCACCTATATCCCCGGTCGCAACTAACCATGGCTCGTTTACCGACTCCTCGTACATCTATCTGCATCGAATAGTGCGTGGCGCGAGTCGCCGTTTTCGAGACACGCTCGCGGCGCGAGAAAGAGCGAAATCGGTTATTTCATGCGACGAGACGTGGATAACGCGCTCGACGACTCACATGAGTGAAAGAGGCGGACGATCCTCCTCGTCGCGCGAGACGTGATTGAACTTAATCGTGGTTTCACTCTTGTCCCCCCGGGATCAGGAATGTATACGACGAGGTGATTCGCACGTAAATTATGAGAAGAATGGAAGTCGCACTTGCCACTCGCAAACAATGTTAATTGACTAATCGGGAATCTGGTTCACTTTTTACAGCCTGTTGGTCTAAAGCGTCTTAGAAACTCGCAAGTCCACCCGGAGAGAACAGTTTTACTCTTCGAGGCCTCATGAAATATTCACTCTCATGGATATTCTGTCCGAGGAGTCTAATGTTTCGTAGAACCCTTACTCTTTCTCTGCGGTCGAGCTGAGATTTCTGACTTTTTGATACTCTGCAGTGACAGCAATTCATATTTTGGATTTATAAAAAGAAGGCCTTTAAACATTTGGTCCATAGAAAAATAAATTTTTAATCATGGAGAGAAATGATAATTTGAATACCTCGAAGATCTAATATTAGTAGTAAATTAAATACTGTAGATTATCCTATGAGCCTCCGAAGGCAAAAGTACTGCGATTCTGAGTAGAAGCGTTCGGATCTCTTACAGACTAACCGGTAAATTTTTTTGTGGAAATGAGACTGTGTTGAAGAATTTACAATATTGTGACTATCATAATTGCGATGGATTAAATTTAATTGAGAGTAAGTTCGCAAGTGTTGTGGAAAGTGAGAAAAGAGAAACAGGGGATTCGAGGATTATTTAGAAAGCTGCGCCGACGGTCGCAATACTCTAGTAACTTTCGCGGTTAGTTCACTGACTTTCTTGACTCTCGAACGACTTGCATAATCAAGTGACAAATCTTATCACTTTGATTAACATATTCATATGAAACAGGTTTGTGACAGCTGATCGCAGAGTGAGACTGGGGGTTTCTTGTACCGACCAGGACTTGAAGTACAATGATTACTTTCGTCAACAAGAGAAACTGAGTTATGTTGGAATGAAATTCTGGATATTGAAGCACGAACTTACAAAATTTTTGAAATTTAGCCGCGAATGATCTGTCAGGAATCGTTAGGATTTATAATCTGTTTACGACCCGTAAATATTCTTCGAATTACCGCTCAAAATACTCATTATGTCCACAATTCCTATCCTCGCACTAGATGAAGTAGTATCAACCATTTTGGCTCTCGTAATGATATTTGCACGTGACGATTATTAGAAACAAATGTCGACATAATTAAAAAGGAAAGAGTTCGATTAAAAAATATTTCGATTTCCATCATTTTCCACGCAGATTGAGGATTACTTTTTTCTCATGTCTGGAAAATTATCTAAATTTCCCTCAAAATGTGTGTAGCAAAATATATCACAAATTATTCGAGATTGCGTTTGTCTACCCATAATGATAGAAAAAGTGAGGGGATGAAAACAGCTAGTTCTTGGAGACTCAGATCCCAAGCTGTTGTTTTGAATAGAATCCGAAAGTGTTTAACGGGTTGCTGAACAATATCAGCTCGTTATCTCTGCGATTTCTCGAGGCTCATAATATTCTAATGTGTAAAAACATAAGTCCATAATTTCTATTTTCCTTATACACGAGTAAAAAAATAGTAAATAGGCCTACTAATTTATTAAGGAACTTGACTCACGAGAACATGCATTATAATTTTCGACAAATAGTTTTAGAAGAGGAAATGTTAGCAAGAGGGAATGAAACACAGATAGAGAGTGTGCATGCTACCGATTGTACAATGCAATTACTACGTGCTATAGGTGGTTTTTGTTCGAGTCATGACAGCTATGCTAGCGGTGGCTCTGCTCTGCTTGTTACAGGGTATTTTCTTTGAAGTAACCAATATTGAAGAACCCCGGTTGTATAGGCAAATTTATATAATATCATCCAATTCCTTATGATAGTATAAAAGATTTATTAGGAGTAATGAATGAATAAGGAAGAACACATTTAGTTTCCTCCCTCCTTTGTAATGTCATTATTAATTTAAATCAACCTTGAATTTAAGTGGTTTCAAAATCGCAAATAAGTTATCTCTCAGAGAAAGAAAAATATAATATAAAGCAAGCCTAAAATCTCTTCCTTGTTCTAGAAGAGCAAAATGTCTGAAAACCATCAATTTCTACTGAATTTTCTTATCGATGTGCGTGATGATATTGAACCAAAAAGAGTACTGAGATATAATAAAGAGAAGGACCAGTATGTGTTTTTGAATAATTTTTTCGACGTCTTCTATTTCATGTCCCAATTGCTAAATAGCGGAGTTCTCGCAAATCATCGGCATGAATTGATGCCACAAATTGAAAGTAATAAGCACAGTCCTACCCGGAGAAACGTATGGATGAGGAACCTTAAATCTAGTTTCCCTCCTTTTTCTCAATTCTCTTATCAATTTGAATCAACTTTAGATCGAGGGAGTTCTTAGAATTGTGAATACCGATCATCAAAGGAATGGTGAGGTAACAAATTTTTAATGGTTGGAGTCATATCATATTGGAGTTTTTGTTACGCACACCTCGCACTGATAATACGTATATCATCGACGTAAATTTCTGAAACTATCCTCAAAACTTTAAAAATGGAACCTGTGTGCGATAATATTCTGATGTGCACGAGCTCAGACAAAAAATATGGAAGGAACCAGTTTTTTCATCATCTGTGCGCGAGAGCGCCATTTCCGCGCATTTTTTACGATTTCTCTTTTTTCGCAGCCAATGAAAAAATAGTCTTCAAGACTCGTGCGTACTGGGTTCTGCATCCGAGCGATGATTTTTACTCTTGCCTTCAGTATTTGGGTCCGAAAATTTTACTCAGAATACGGAACCAAGTACTCTTACTATTTTATAGAGACCTAGAACAATTACAAACTACTCTGCACGAGTATTGTTTGTTATTTTTTGATCTAGTGTACAAAAAAGAATGGCAATGATCCATGAAAAAAATCCGCTGTTTGGCACAGATAAGTCTAAAAATACCATATCTAATTTCACCTCATCCTTTAGCTGTCTTCTGCTCATTATTCATGGAATTCTTTTTCTTCTTAAATTGAACTTCTTCTTAAATAGAAGGGCGGTAGAAGAAGAGGGAAAAATCAATCGTGCGTGGCCTAATGAGATCTGACTAAAGTCCCTCAACGAAGTCCGTTTCGATT
>JAPYYZ010003843.1:0-11195 GCA_030522705.1 Eretmocerus eremicus
TTACATGATGTAATCCCTATGTTCCATGGAGATGCAATCCCCACTTTGATATATGGAGCGATGCACACTAAACGGGAGTTGACCATCGACTCATGGTGTCTGTGTCTCGCAACTCATTAAGGATGAATTCAACCGGTTTCGCATAATCGACAAGACAATGTAGCGATTCACCGCAATTAATGATACCTTTCGAAGAGCATCATCATCCATTACAGTTGGCTCACTATGGATCTTTTAATGGGACGTTGAGTATGGAAGCGGACTCAAACTATCCAGCTAAGAGGCCTCTTAGACCCAGGTCTTGATATGAATGAGGCTCGGGTTCAGGCTCATCTCCGAGAACCGAGTACCAACAATGCTCCCCGACAAAGGAATGTTGGAAAACGTCGCCCGCTCTATCAAGACGGGGAGCAACCGCAAAAAACAGAAGGAACGAAACCCGCAACGCCAAGCGAGAAGTGCAACGCAGTAGACGGCGGACCGCGAAGAAAGAAGAGAGGAGACGACGAGTAGGAAGACCAGAGGATCTGCGCCACCCATGGAGCGCGAGTAACGCTGCCCATGCTTGAGGTAATGCACGCGCAGTTCCGGGCATGGATAGGTAATTTGATGGATTTTACCTTTGCCTCCCCCTGTTAACGGGTACGAGGCCGAGGGGTGTTTAGACGGTAAGGGTCCCTGGGGATGGCCAGGAGATGATTCGAGCCGTACGTCGGCTCCTCTCGTCACCCGAGCTGACCCTCGGCCTCACGCTGTCATACGAGGCTTGTCACAGGAGCTTTTCCCCGCTCCTGAGGCAGCCTGTCGTTCGGTCTGCGGGTATGCCCCTTTATGAACCACCTCAAAAGATAAGAAGAAAGGGAAGATCCAGGTCTTGAATGAGATTCGGTGGTTAAGTTTACCGTATTGAAATTGAGGTCATATCAGTTGGCTAAATCATCATTTTGGCCGATTTTCAAGCAAACATGGAAGTCTCCAATGTAAATATGATAGCGTGAGTGCGCAATGAGGAACGTTAATCATATGCGCAATGAATTTTCGACCCATTCCCTATTTCATCTCTATTCCTCCTGGCTTCTCAAAGAATATCAAGATTATTGTGGCAGACTTGAGGGATGAAGGACCTCTGGGAAACATGGACAGACAAGCAACGATCGTGATAAACTGCTGCGGACCCTCCAAATTCTATGGTGAACCGGTCATTGAAGCCTGCATCGCTGCTCGCAGTCATCGTATGAATGTCAGTGCAGAATCACAGGTACAATTCTTGATTCAATCTCGAGAACCATTGCTTCATTGTTGGCAATCCTCAGTTGCGACTCTAATTCTCCAAGATAATTTTATTATCGTTCTCGGAATCATGATTCGCGTCATCGCCTCGTACGATCATTATCGAAAGTAACTCGGAAACTTAGTGTGAACAGAGAGGTGTTCTCGGGTTTCTGTGATTCGAAATAGTCAGTCTGATTGGGAGGAACATAGAGCGAAGATGAAACTTCAAAGTACACGTACATGGTTAGTTCAGCAATTCCGCGCACTAACTGCATAATCCGGGGGCCACGGGGGGTCTGAGTATGCAATCGGATGTCCAGAAGGTTTGAAGACGTATTCTCATGTATTTTGGTGCGCTGAACCCATTTCGCGTGGTCGCTTGCCCGTGAAACCCGCCGTTTGTTTGTTATTAACAATTTTTAGTGGAAAATTATGGTTTTTTGCAAATATCTCGGAAAATATGCGTTTTCACGGAAAAACACACGATACCAAAGTTGTAGACGTTGAAATTTCCTACGAAAAACATCCGTGACACTTTCTCGGTAAACCTAACCCCGAGCCGGGAAATGCGCGAAAAGCGTCCGGAGCGGTTAACATGCGTTTATACGGGGGCGCCGCTGTCCGCTCGTAGACTCGCTGTAACTCCGGTAATTGTGAATCAAATGCAAAACAACTACGTGCATTTTGAAGGGAAAAAAGTCTACTTTCAAATGGCTATGGTTACATGAGGGAAAAACCAAGCACCCTTGAGCTGAAGACGAGAGATTGAGTTGAGCGCGTCGAGCCCGGTCACCGCGCTGTCGGGCATCACGCTCTCGGATACAAATCACGAGCAATCCCATAATTCTTGAAGCAGGTTGATTTACCGTGATGATTGGCAGATGATTTGTGTTCATTGATGGTTGATGCTGCGAGATACTACATATTGCAAATAATACATATCGAAAAATACGCTGCCGGTCAAAAGTTTGAGCTCACCCAGAAAACTTTTTTATTCATCTTCACAACTGGATAACTCAAAGCCAGTTTGTCGTAGAGGACTCTTACTTAGCTCATTTTGAAGCTCTAAACACGAGCAATCAAATGTATTATTGTTAGTCCCCGAATAATGGATCAGCTTTGAACGACATGAGATGGGAAAAGGTCAAATTTATGGTGAGCCAACACAATACATTCCGGGACTGAGCAGCAGCTTGGTCATCCTCGCGAATTTGATGGATAATGAAGTTGGATGACGGGAAACTCGTGCAGCTTTTGCATCGGGGAAGCCGCTTTCGATGATCTCTCCCTCTGGAGTGCCGTCGACCTCATCGAGTCGCACGCCGTCTTCCCCGTGGCCTGCAAACATGCAGAAGAACACAAAGCGTCAGATTTCATAATTGCTGGACTGCGCGCGTAAAAGCATTAATAATGAATCCAATTTTGACAGCGATGTAGATTCACTCTCATGCATTCGTACTAAATTCTCCGAATAATGATGAACGAAAAGAAAATTCTGTATCAACATGCAAACATTGGAAGTTCTCCGCATTTTTCGAGAGCTTTTATTAGGATGATTGTGCGTATGAATTTTGGCTGCTCATCTGATTCATTGAATCCCAAGATGACTGGATACGATCTCCGCTCGTGGCAAGCGATTAAATTTGCTCGCAAAATTTGCGATTTGTACAAATGCCATGGACCACTCCGCATATTGTGTAATTTTTTTCCCAAACATCAACGAGCAGACTGAAGTTCGCTTTGTATCCTCCATCGTGACACACAACAGCTAGTCTGCTCGTTGATGTTTGGGAAAAAAATTACACAATATGCGGAGTGGTCCATGGCATTTGTACAAATCGCAAATTTTGCGAGCAAATTTAATTTCTTGCCACGAGGGAAGCTCGTATCCAGTCATCTTGAGAACCAATGAATCAGATAAGTAGCCAAAATTCATACGCACAATCATCCTAATAAAAGCTCTCGAAAAATGCGGATAACCTCCAATGTTTGCTTGTTGATACGCAATTTTCTTTTCGTTCATCATTATTCGGAGAATTTAGTACGAATACATGAGAGTAAATCTACATCGCTGTCAAAATTAGATTCATTATTAATGCTTTCACGCGCGCAGTCCAGCACTACTATTATGAAATCTGACGCTTTGTGTTCTTCTGCATGTTTGCAGGCCACGGGGAAGACGGCGTGCGACTCGACGAAGTCGACGGCACTCCATAGGGAGAGATCATTGAAAGCGGCTTCCCCGATGCAAAAGCTGCACGATCTTCCCGTCATCCAACTTCATTATCCATCAAACTCGCGAGGATGACCAAGCTGCTGCTCAGTCCCGGAATGTATTGTGTTTGGCTCACCATCAATTTGAAGAATTTTTGAGAATTGTCTATATGAATCATTGTAATTTGCGGGCCGTTATTTTTGTGTTAATTATACTCACGGCCTCGTCATTTTTCCTGTACTTTTTAGAATGCAATCACAAAAAATGTATTGAGCGCTGTATTTTGATTGGGAGAGAATCCCTAATAAATGTATCAACCTGATAAACCACACTCCTATTCCATTCATTACAACTATAAATCCAATTTTCAAAAACAACCTTTGGCAATATATTGGCAATATATTGCTAGGGGCAAGCACACAATTTTTGTTCAAAAATTAGCAATATATTGGCGATATATTGGATCGTGATGTTTGGCGCTATATTGCGGACATCTTGCAGTTATACGTTGGCAATATTTCGGCAATATATCGGCAATATACGTTTGCAATATATTGCAAATATATTGCCAATGTTTTGAATTTTCACGCGGGTTTTGACCGGCAGCGTATTTTTCGATATGTATTATTTGCAATATGTAGTATCTCGCAGCAGCAACCATCAATGAACACAAATCATCGGCCAATCATCACGGTGAATCAACCTGCTTCAAGAATTATGGGATTGCTCGTGATTTGTATCCGAGAGCGCGATGCCCGACAGCGTGGTGACCGGGCTCGAGCGGTTCGGGCTCGACGCGCTCAACTCAATCTCTCGTCTTCAGCTCAAGGGTGCTTGGTTTTTCCCTCATGTAACCATAGCCATTTGAAATTAGACTTTTTTCCCTTCAAAATGCACGTGGTCGCTTTGCATTTGATTCACAATTACCGGAGTTACAGCGAGTCTACGAGCGAAGCGCGGCGCGCCCATATAAACGCATGTTGACCGTTCCGCACGCTTTTCGCGCATTCCCCGGCTCGGGGTCAGGTTTTCCGCGAAAGTGTAGCAGACGTTTTGTGTAGAAAATTTCAACATCTGCAACTTTGGTCTCGTGTATTTTTCCATGAAAACGCATATTTTCCAAGATATTTGCAAAAAACCATAATTTTGCATTAAAAATTATTAATAACAAACAAACGGCAGGGTTAACGGGCAAGCGACCTTGCGAAATGGATTCAGCGCCCCAAAATACATTAGAATACGTCTTCAAACCTTCTGGACATCCGATTGCATACTCAGACCCCCCCTGGCGCCCGGACTAATGTGATCGACCGTTGTATTCAAATTATAAATAAAACGAAATCAGGACGGGGATGAGCAAATTAGACATATACTGATGTGCATAATTTGTGCACAGATCTACTTTCACGCACAAAGTATGAACATCTACTTTCAATAACGGAGGATTTGTAACACTCGCTTCGCTCGTGTCACTGTCCTTCGTGCAAATCTACCCGTCCACGTGCGGTGTCATAATAGTAAGGGCAATTAGTGACACGAGCGTAACGAGTAACAAATTACAAGTCCTTTAAGTTGAAACTATCCATTTGCACGCGATTTCATACAATACTTCTTGACATTCTGTGCGTGAAAGTTGAATTCGCGCACAGTTTGGCAACTTTCGCTCACTGATTTTCAGTTTCGAGAGTATTCTGTGGTTGTTTATTTTGAAGCTCTCAATTTCACCTCGAAATCGAGCCTCCGTAAAATGTTCTAGGACAAACCTAAGCAAAGTTATGCAGCCAGAATACGAGTGGACCAATGTAACTCCAGAGGCCAAGGTAGCCCCCATACGGTATTCCGTTAGATATCGTAGACCCCAGAAAGCTTGTTTGACGAAACAAAAAGTACGGGGTCCTCTTATTAAGCCAGAGATTATGTCAATTAATTCTCATCACGAGTCGGCTCCGGGAAGTGAAGCCCTCTCCTTGGAATTCAAGACGATAAGAGTGATTTACAGCTGATATACCTTTTTGGATTGACAAGAAAATTTTTGGAGTTTACTTGACGCGCAATTATGATATAAGTCATTTGATAGCCTGATCCGATAGAGTCAATATAATTCTACACTCTTAATTCTTGCGCTTTGCGATTATTCTGTTTCCTTGATCCGACTGCGCTGGACAGTTGGAGATATTTTTGTACGAAGAATAAAGCGATTAAAAAGTCCATCATCGTCGAATCTAATAGATTCAAGTCTTCGAGGAGGATTCTACCAGAAAGTAAAGGGCTCTTTTTTGGACATTCGAGGAAACATTGAGCCCGTTTCCGTATCCGTGAAAAATGGAATCCCGCAAAAAAAATTATAAAGAAGATAATGGTGAACGATCATTATTATTATGATATGAATTGATATTACTCTCTACGATGATCCCGAATTCCTACTTGTTTGGAGATTAAAACTATGCGCACCCCACTATCTTCGTGAGAGTAGCCTCCAGCCTGAGATCTACTCGAAGTTATTACCCATCCATGACCAAAAAAGTTGTGCATCCGGATGAGGCACGATAGATGACCAAGTCATCTTATCTCTCTCACGGCTGATTTCTTAAACCATATTGAATTTCGATGTGAATGTAGCTAAATTTGGGACCTTCGGGAGACTCATTACCGAATAATTCCGAACGAAGAAGAGATCCGGATTCGTGGGAATCCTTTCCCAGACGGATTACGCTAGATTGAGGAGCTAGTCGACGGAGTTTCGAGGGAGGATTTCAAGGAGTCGCGGGAGAGCGTCGACACTCTCCACACATCGAAGGAGGGCCGTTGGGCCTCAAATCCAGATTTTGAAGAAAGATACGGAGCCATGGCCAAAGAACTCGAAAAGCTTGGCGGTCTTTCCGATGAAGACGAGGACATTTTCCCCGACATATAAATATATAGAATCGCGTCATGCACGGAAAGTGGATAAACAGAACAAACAACACGTCAGGAAACTGTGTGGGACAGTAAAGAGTTCTCCAAATGAGAAATGATCAAGAAATAATGAAAAATATTGGAGGATGGCTATAAGATGTCGAGATGATTCCTGGATGGCTTTGTGATGAAAAGATAACTCAGAGTCTTCCCGAAAAAATGAGATAATCAAAGATGAGAAAACACTTTTGGTGTGTCGTACCCATGGGGTCTATTCGTGTTCTCGGCTTATATACTCATAGTCCTGTTCTCCACGTTTACATCCCTCATTGCAGTTCTATATCGGCAACCCTGATAGAGACATTCGGTCGGGCAAGAATCTCTATTTATCAGTATGAACCCATGCAAAGAGAAGGCCTCAGAAACTGAGATTCCAGATAAAACATATGAAAATGAGGTGTTGAGTGTTCAAGCTGAATCACTGACTCCAGATTCAGAAGCTATTTCGAGAAGAATATCTAGTGGATTCAATGATGGCATTCCGCTATTTCACGGGGATACGATCTCCACTTTTAATATATGGAGCAATAGATATTGGAGCGGAGTTAATCAACGTCTATCATTGCCCGCCAGTAACATAGATACCACAAAGCTACCAGCCTAGCTGCGAGAAGAACCTATTCCTCGAGGAAAGGCGGAAGTAGGGAGAATAATCCGTGTGGCAGCACGAATAGTTACTATAAAAGTCGCGATTCATTGAATAGATTCGAAAAGACATCCATCGCAATAATACGTTTCCTAAGTTACGCTAACTAGTTATCAATAAATGCCTGTAGACGTCCGGGAGAATTCCAAATATAAGATGGGAGAGAGCTTATACTCATGCCACATTCTAATTATCCTTTCAGGCATCGAAAGTACGCCGAAAGGGGTTTAGCGTACATCACCATGGAATATCTATACGTGTCAGCTCGTGTCTTGATGATACCACCAGTGGAAAAAATACGTCTATGGATAGTTATCTTGTATCGGAACTCTTGTTTCGAACTATCCCCACGAAGAAATATTTTACGAAGAGAAAAACCTTCCTGGGTGAATCCTTGTTGTATGATTATACATTGAGAAGCGGCCCTCAATCCCACAAGATGAGGTTGCAATGTCAATTCTATATGATATTCTGATAAGCACGGTACTTCCTCGAACGACGAATTGATTGCTAGCCAATTGGCAATAAATTTCTTTCCTTGAATCCCGTTGAACACGGCTCTTATCGTCGCATCGACCCAATAACGGAGTCATCATCATCGATTTTCATGATGTTGCGTGCGGAATCCGAATAAATACCCTTGGTGGAATGTACAGCGGAACTCTGTAAAAATTAAGGGGAATTGATATATGGAGCTCATTTGCTCACTCCCCCATTCATCCTCCCTTTCCCTGACGATGGAAAGTGATGAATGCGCATTCGAAAGTTTGATCCCCAACAGCAAGGTGGGCAGGGATATTTCACCTGGAATTGCAACTTAAGGTGGAGGAATCATGGGAGAGGTTTTCACGAGGGTTCAGAGAAGCTGCCCCGGAACTGGCCTCAGGGACCTTGAGAGGAATTAGATCTAGAGATTTAATGATATAATCCCTGTGTTCCATGGAGCTGCAATGCTCACATTGATATATGGATCAGTGCACACTAAACGGGAGTTGACCATCGACTCATGGTATTCTGTATCTCGCAACTCATTCAGGATGAATTCAACCTGTTTCGCATAAACGAGAAAAGAATGAAACGATTCACCCCAATTAATGATACCTTTTTGGGAGCATCATCATCCATTACAGTTCGCTCACCAAGGATCTCTCGATGGGACTTTGAGTATGGAACCAGACTCAAACTATCCAGTTGAGAGGACCCTTAGACCCAGGTCTCAATACAAACGGGGCTCGGGTTCAGCTTCACATCCGAGAACCGAATACCAACAATGCTCCGCGACAAGAGAACGTGGGGAGACGTCGCCCAGTCTATCAAGACGGGGAGCACCCACAAATAAAAGAGGGAACGAAACCTGCAACGCCAAGCAAGAAGCGCAACGCAGTAGACGGTGGACCGCGGAGAAAGAAGAGAGGAGAAGACGAGAAGGAAGACCAGAAAAGCGACGCCACCCGTGGGAGCCGAGTAACGCCGTGCATGCCCGAGGTCATGCACGCGCAGTCCCGGGCATGGATAGGTAAGTTGATGAATTTCACCTCTGCCGCCCCCAGTTAACGGGTACGAGACCGAGGGGTGTTTAGACGGTAAGGGTCTTTGGGGATAGCCGGGAGATGATTCGAGCCGAACGTCAGCTCCTCTCGTCACCCGAACTGATCCTTGGTCTCACGCTCTCATGGGGGACTTGTCACAAGAGCTTTCTCCCGATGCTGAGGCAGCCTGTCGTCCGGTCTGCGGGTTTGCCCCTTTATGAACCACCTCAAAAGAGAAATTGAAGGGAAAGATCCAGGTCTTGAATGAGATTTGGTGGTTAATTTTGACTCATTGAAATGAGGGTCAAATCAGTTGGCCAAATCAACGTTTTTTGCCAACTTCCGAGCAAACATGGACGTCTCAAATGCTAATATGCTAGCGTGAGTGCGGCATGAGGAACGTGAATCATGTGCGCACCGAATTCCCGATCCATCCTCTATTCTCTTCTCATTCGTCCAGGCTTCCCAAAGAGTATCAAGATTATTGTAGCAGTCTTGAGGGATGAAGAACCTCTGGAAAACATGGCCAGACAAGCGACGATCGTGATAAACTGCTGCGGATCCTTGAAATTCCATGGTGTTCCGGTCATTAGACCCTGCATCGCTGCTTGCGCCCTCCGTATAAATGTCAGTGGAGAACCACAGGTACAATTCTTGATTGAATCTCGAGAACCATTGCTTTATTGTTGGCAATCCTCAGTTGCGACTCCAATACTCCAAGAAAAGTGCATTATCGTTCTCGGAATCATAATTCGCGTCATTGCACTGTACGATCATTATCGAATGTAACTCAAAAACTTAGCATGAACAGAACTGTTCTCGTGTGTTCCTGTGATTCGAAATAGTCAGTCACATTGGGAGGAATATAGAGCGAAGATAAAACTTTGAAGTACACGTAGATCGTTAGGTCAGCAATCTCGCGCACTAACGGCAGGAATAATACGCTGCTATATGAGATTGGCAGAATGCTTTCTAAAATCGATATCATACATCATTATTCCACATTTGTTGTCGAGAATGGAAATTATGTGATCAAAAATGAATTTCATATCAAAATGGGACAGTTCATCCCAAAACTTTCAGGAAACAATTCCGATCGTTTGCTCGTTAACTCCTAACTGAAAATAAAATTACATGTCCCTATTCGAGTACATAACTCAACCGCATGAAACAGGGCTATTCCTTATCCTTATAACCAAAGTATTTGGAATGTACATACTTCAGACGTTTCTCTAACGATGTTTCATAAAATCACCAGGTATGATTTAATAATGGTTGGAAGCGAAACTCTTGGCGAATTGATGTTCCATTGACAATTTTCGATATCAGTATAGATCTCTTTACCCTGATTAGGATTAAGGACGAATTCTTGACAAATTGTTGTTCCAATCCGATTTTTCTCTTTTAGTATACCTCTCAGCTCAATGAAACCAAACACATCTCATTCCTGTTCTCCAGATCTATTGATTGTGCATTGAATATTTCACGAATGACCACCCATGAAACTAGTACATTTGCTTTTTTTCAAGCAATTCTTGCACAGTTGATGTTTTATTCCCATTTCATCCATCGAGTATATCTCTTATCCCCGTAAAACAAAGCTATTCTTGATCATCTAGAGAAGATCAATCGACTGTACATCACACATTTTACCAAGGATATTTCATGAATTCACCGTATACGGTTCATCCATGAAGGCAGACAAAATTTTGAAAAATTGTTCTTCCAATCCCATTTTTCCTTTCGGGTATACCTCTCATCTATATTGAACAAGACCATTCTTATTCTTCTCTCCAAGATTAATGGACTGTATTTAACACATTCTAGAAAGAACCATCCATAAATTCACACTATCTTTCATATCGCGTATATTTTGGCTTATGAATTTTCAATCACGCGAGCATCGTATTTTCCTTTTTATTTTGCAGAATTTTCATACCATGAAAGTATGATATTCACTATCCATCATTCAAAAATACGAAGAAGTGTATTATGCCATTCTTCCATATTTCGAATCGGTTGATCGATACAGAATTTTCGTTCAATAAATTTGAGGAAAAATCCAAAAATAACGTGAATTTTTTTGTTGAAAAAAAGTTCAAGGGGTTGAAGAAAAATCCGTATAAACCAATCAACTCAAAACATGAGGATTGACAGTAATTGTCTTTTTGGTATTTTGAATGCTGACAGAGCAGAAGTATCATACTTTTGCATATGAAAATTCTTAAGGTGGTTCACTCGGTTTCTTTCCTAAAAATAGAAATCGCTGAAATTTTGCATACTGGAAGATTTCATAGATTTGAAGAACATATCAAAATTTCAGGAGGATCGTCAACCTAGATTTCGAGATATTAATCCTCCAAATTTTGACAATTTACAAGGGGAAGATAGGGATTTCAGCTTCTGCCTCAAATATCACAAAAACAGAACAATAGAAAAATCTGAAAAAATTTGTACTGATAGCTCATCATGAAAGGAAAATCTCTGTGAAATTGCGTGAAGATCGTCAATCTGGTTTTGGAGATATCTCATTTTACAATAATCACATCAATAAACAAACGGAGCAAAAATTCGAAAG
>JAPYYZ010003844.1:0-11193 GCA_030522705.1 Eretmocerus eremicus
AGCGCGGTATTTGGACCTGGTTGACTTTTTTTCTTGCAAGTTTTGGGGTTAGAAACTGGGGAAAATTGGTCCGGGACCGATACCGACCAAGGTCCGATCTACTAGTCTTAACCGGCTAGTCCCTTTTGAAAGCTTCGAATGGTTCCAATAGCCATCGATATGAGTGAATGATTAGTTATTCCACAATGATGAAGGTTTACAAAGGTGATATTATCAAAATTAGCTCACTAATAGTGGTTTCAAACGATAAAAGTAACTTTTTCCGTTTTTTTCAAGCAAAAAATTTCTGATTCTCAATTATGGCTACTCTAAAGTTTTCGAGTTGAGACCTTGTTGTATACTTCTCTAGTCCCTTTCATGATAGAATTTGAGGTATTCATGTACAACGAACGCGATAATTGAACGTAAATTTGCAAGATGCAGCATATAGTTTTCAAGGATCATATTACCCTGAGTTGGCTAAGTATCAAATCTGGGGACAATTGGACTCAATCAGTGCGCCTTGTCTTAACAAGACGAGTCTTATAGGGGAGAATCAGTAAGGAGTATCCCAGTTCTGTGCAGGAAAAATGCAACTTGTATTTCCGAAGTGAACGATACAAAAATGCGAAATCGGGCAAATGCAAGTTGAATCATGATGTGAGATTCAATTCTCCTGATGACATCATAGTTCCAGAGGCTAAGATACTCTCACGGGGATCACACTGAAGCTTCAGATCGAAACGAAAATTTTCATTGTAGAAATCGTAAAATTATGGGATTTTGGGAATCATCCTACATTTACAGCTCAATCATAGGGAATGTTCGTCATATATCATGTAATCTGGGTAAGAACATCGTTCAATTACCCACATCAATGATAATTTACATGATTCTGATGAGTAGTTACGACTTTCGCAAAATTACGGCAAAAATATGCATAGTGTGGATCAAAATTGAGCGAGATGCGGAAAAGCTTGAATCTCTATATCACATCGGAATCCATTCATGAGGATTCGTACACGTATTCTTCAAAACATCAATACGGAGATCATGAACTTCATGATACTCTGGAATTGATAGGGGAATTCTCAAAATTTGATGTGAAGACCCAATTTCCTTCAGCAACTTACGATACGTCAAACCCGAGATCGGTGAGAATTAGATGCGTTATTCTAGAAATTCGGGACAATGTGAATAGTTAGCATTATCAAATTGGTTCTTTCGCCAGAAGGGACCATCCAATGAATGGAGTTGAATGGTTGAGCCGTACAAAGTTTGGTCTCATATTTTTTATGGGCAAAAATTTGTGAAAAAGTGCGAAAATCCGTAGGTGTATAAACTAACTGGGTGATTGTTGATAGCTCTCACAGAGACATATATTGATGGTTAGAACTCCTCATGCATCATAAATCAAGAGCATATCAGATGATCGTGAGATCCGCTTTCATCTGAGACTAGTTTTAATCATGCGCGCCACGGCGCGCCGTTGTGTACCAAATGTCAATATGAATATAAAGTTCAATAAAGCTGCAGATTGTGCAGGTATCTGCAATACCTCTATGCGATAACACGGGAGCCATCTCTCGACAGATACATACACACGATCCCATTCATATCGAAAACAGCGTGGAACAAAATGCAGTATATCGATATCTCGAAGCTGTAGAATCATATTAGGATAGATAGAAGATCGGAGATGAAATTTCATGGCAATGCATCGTCCGTCTTCCCTATACATGCAATCTGACTCTGCTTGTGATTCCTATGACCGATATTTTAATGGTAATATATGAGATAGAATATAGCAATTACGTGATTTCAAAAGTATGATAGTGTTTGATCAATGTTCCGTCTATGAACGATGTCGACTGACTCACATTTCTGGCATCGGAATGGAGCGAGGGCGAAAACCCATTGGCTTGATGAATTCGATATCATATCCCATAAGCCAACAGCAGTAGCAATTTCCAGGAGAATAGGGCCATAAATGATGGATTCACTCGTATCGGAGATTCATGGTTCTTCGCAAATGAGAGTTTGCTATAGGTAACAATATACAAAAGTTACAGTTGATGCTAGATAGCCTTTTAATCATTAAAAATAAAGGAATCAGCATATATCGTCCCTGGAACTGCGAACGGTTCACATTTTTCTGTGAAATTTGGTAGACTTCATCGTCAAGTATTGCCGTGATGGATCCATCATCGACCGATGATGGAATATGAATAACATTTCTGGCTTAAACGGAATACGGACAAGGAATGAGTATTCTAGCTCCAAACAGGAATCCGATGGAATTGTCATACTTCTGCCAGTTCGCAACCAATTTGAACGTTTGGAAGCTCGAATGATGGGTAATTTTGGGTAGAATCTGAGTATGGGATGACAAAACTTCCCAAAATGTTCCAATCCCTCCAGATATCCAAAATAAAGAAATGCGGGTCTACTTCTTAGGGTTTGTTTGCTAGAAGCGCTCTACCATCTTAATGGACTTCAGAAATGGAACGAGCCATAGTGTCGATTTGTTCTATAGCAGAAATGATTGATCAGCGAATCAGATATGTGGAATCCTCTTTCCCAGTGACCCCATTGTCTTCAACAATGTGAGGATGGGGCTTCGGAGAATCCAAGAAATTATCGAATGAACTGCAGAAAATATTAGAATTTCGTGGGTATCCTCGCAATCATCAATTCAATTTTGGAACGCCCTGGGCGTAGCCATTTGCTATCATAAACGTTGTATTACTATTTCCAGGGAATGACTTCATCAATCGAGCAATTCAGTCCCAACATCGACGAGATCTATCTCATCGATATAAATCCAATGTTCTATTACACCACTTACAGTGTGTCACATTCTCCGTATAATTGGTTTTATAGCAGTCTCATCAAGTGACAGAGTTGAGAAAAATATACATGGCTATTCAGTCAATTTTTTCACTATGAGGACATTTACATGCCAGCATCTTATTTGTCTTCCATCTTCTTTTGTGCTAAGACGAGTAGTAGAAATTGAATCTGGACCAATACTGATTCCGATGCAAAAGTGATTCAAAGTTTCCTGGATGCATTGGCAACTCTATGTGTGCTAAACTTCTGTATGAATCAAATGAAAGAACGATTCCGTATGTTCAATTCATCACTTTGACCCCGGGGCGATGCTCATTCAAGGAGTTCACGTGAACTCATTTGATGCAGTATATCCCATTCAACTGCCGTCTGGATAGAGCTCGAAAAAGCAGGTGCCGACACGTAAAACTAAGAACTCAACATATCCCATTCAACTTCAGTAATTGATGGAATGGAGGATCCCTCTTCCCCTTCCTACGTTATGATAATTGTTTTTTCTTCTCAAAATCTGGGAATGTGATCAAGACGAAGAAAACTAAGTATTCTAATCCATCAAATTTGAGATGGTTCATAGCGCACTCGTGACAGACCATAAAGCCGTCATTCAAGTGGAGGTTGAGCAAGGTCGTAACTCTCACATTATCATCTTTCTGATACTGGGAAAAATACGGAACTCGTGAAGAGAGCGCGACTGCTCAGAGCAGAGAAGTCCAAATTTTCTTGCCTCCTCAAGTTAGCTTGCGCTAATTTTTGGAGGAGTCGCTTCAATGCGGCGAACATACGCTAGACTATCCATCCTCAATCCCACTAGAATCTGCTATTATATGATGGACTCTCTTTTTTATTGAGCCAGGAAATTTTTTTCGCGATCGGTTTCCGTTTTGGATAGGTTGTGGGATCAGGATTCATTCATGTCAATTCTCGAAAATGTCTGCTCATTCGATATTTGATAATTTTGGAACCGATTAGACAGCGATACATGGAGAATCTTTAGGGTGGGTGAGAATGTCCTTGTCGTGTCCTCCAGGTATTCCTTAATGCTGTATCATAGGTAGGCCTCGTTCTTTCGTCCATTGGTGACTGATTGGGAGAATATTGAATCTCCAAATTGAATTTCGTTGAAAAACAACAATTGATGATTAGAGATGATTTCATCCTTCATTTGGATGGATTGGTCTGAAAATGGGCTTATTGAAGTCATAGCCGCTACGTGAGTTCTCAGGATGGCCCTTTCTAGCTGGATTTGACTCAGGCTATGCCAAACCCACAATTCTCAGGATAAATGCTTCGTCAATCTTGACGTGATTCATATGTTGGACCTGTCATGGGACAGTTGATGCGCGATAAATCACTGGTTCCTCAGCAAAATTCGAATCCTCGATTCCCGGGCGAAGGCTCCATTTTCGGCATGGATTTCCCTCCTGAACTATTATGTCATCGCTCCCACTCTGACTACCATGAGGTAGTTTTGACTCACGATCAATCATCGGCTTTCAACCTATCCAAGTCCTTGCTTAAGGTACAGGACCCGTGAGCAAGGTTTCAGTACTTGAGGCATCTCCCACCTTTTCCAGATGGATGCTATGCATTTTCATTGTCGCAAAGGCTCAGTACGAGGTCATGCTGGCGAGAATGGCCATATTAAATAACGATTGTAGACGTAGCCAGTTTCTTGGAGACAATTCTTAAGGATTTTTCAAAATCTCCCGAACGACTTATTTGAAACTAGATGTCAATTTTTGCAGTGGAAACCATGCATCGATTCTCTGCCTCCTGGTCTTCGTTCGGCGTCCATTTCTCGTTCGTTTGTCGTTTGTCGTCGTGTGGGATTGTGAATTCAGGGTGTATGAATGTTGAAGCGTGAGGAAATGAAGTCTGGATTATAAACTTCCGTGTGAAATTTCTGGACACTTGTGGGCTCCGATTTTGGAATATTGATTATAGCACCTCGATGCGACTTATGCATCCATATTATCACCCTCTTCAAAAACAGAAGGGTTCCCATACTAGTTCCCAATGACGGACCGCGAATTGACCCACGTTCACTATCTCAAAGGCTCGCAATAGCACCCCTTGCCTCGTATTCTATAATTGAAGATACGTTTCTCAACTCTCTTTCTCCATGAGAATCATCCGATCCCATTCTCAGTGCTCAATTGTAGAAAGTCCATGTCATGATTGATGAAAAATATTCAGTGCTCCAAAACAATCGAATCTCATCTCTATATTACCGCAAAACCAAAGTGACCGATTATTTGACCGGGAGGAAAATACATGAATGGAATCCCTTCTATGGCACATGTCGTCTATTGGCCGCATGAAGAATGAAGTAAAGACGCTCCGCTCAGTATTTGTGCAAAATGTCAATGATACGAATTCAAGGTTTTATGAGTATTCAAGCATATCCGAGAGCAGAATCAATCTCTCAAGTTTCAAATCAGCATTGTACATGAATTTAGTTTTTTTTCCAAATGATCTACTCAGATCTCCAGATCCGAAATGGACATCCTCATCAGGATTATCTAGAATTATATTATGATGGTTCTTCCATTCGTTCAAAAACACAATTTGAGATTAATCTCTGTCTGAATCTCCTCGTAAGGGGACATCTCCATCATTAAATTGATCATATAAGAGGATCTACAATATATCTCTCATTTAAATGATCGCTTGGCTCTTTGAATGCGCATACTATAACTATTTCCATTCAATCTCTTGAGACTAATTCTTGAGTCCAATATCATTTGGGATTGAAATTCGGGTTGACCAATTCCATTCTTGACGTCGTTCCAACTTTGAGTGGATCTAATGTACCTGTATCATCCAAATTCTGCGTGGGTTCTGACCATCAAAATGGTTCCGATTATAAATGACTTCTGGCAATATAAATGATTTCCATTTGTAAAAGGTTCCTAACTATATAGATAGTTTCGAGTTTGAGTGGGTCTTTAACCATCCAAAAAGCTCAAGTTATCGTTGATTCTCACCGTATAAATACTTTTAGTAATTCGTGGGCTCTAATCACATGAATAAGTGCAATGATTCGTCGGATTCAACCACATGAACAGTTCCGAATTGTGATGGATCACGCGAATGTTAACGATAGCTTGTCGGTTTTAGTCATGTTGATGATTTTCAATGCTATATCGGCTCTAACCACTTCAAGTATTTCCAGTAATTTCTGGGCTCTGACCTTATTTTTGGTTCTGAGTTTGGGTAGGTTCTAACAACCTGAATGATTCTCATCATAGGTGGGTTGTGCCCGAATGAGAGAGGTTTCAAATTCGGCTGAGTTCCAACCCACTGGAAGATTCCAGTCTTGCATGCTCCCGAGATTCCCAAGATATTTCAATCTTCCATGGGCACATGAGAGCCCTTGCCTCCCGTGGGTTCTGATACAAAAATATTCCTGATTTTGAGTTCCAACCACGTCAATGAATCTACATATACGTAGCTTCCTAGCACCGGATCATTTTTGCTTCCAAGTGGGTCCTAACCACATATACACGAGTTCGAGTGAGTACCAAACACATATGTTTGAATCCGAGTGGGTTCTAACCACAAATATTCAAGTTCGAGTGGGTTCCAACCACAAATATTTGAGTTCAAGTGGTTCCTGAGCACATCCACTCATATTTGGTTCTAGTCACCGAATTAATCCGCTTATGCGTGGGTTCTAACCATGCACATAATCTTGCATACATGTACATTATAACTCTCTTAACAGCCCCCTGATCCGAGTGGGTTCCAACCACTTAGATGCATGAATGATATTTCATGGACTTTTCCTTTTTCGTTTCGTGCAACACAATGAAAAATTGAAAATTGAACCATGCTTCCGAATCGTTTGTCTTCATTTCATGAATCATCATATTTAGGCGGAATCCCGAATTTTCCCCTTCGATAGGACTAATTGGAACTCTAGAAGTTATGGATATCTGCATTTTAACACAATATATTCTCCGGAGCTTTCTCATCGCAGTTCGTTAATGCTGCGTTCATTGGAATCCGTAGGTATCGTTTTGCGAAACAAAGTTCCTCGATGTTTGCTTCGCTGAATGTTACGACGAAATATTTTTCTTTGCTGTGACGGCATCTTTTGAGCACTCCGCTTTTAGGAATGTGAGATTTGCCCCGGCATTTGTGGATGAGCTGCAAGCTCTAGTGGACGTTTAACTATTCTAGTGGACTCAGCCTTGTGGGCGTTTTTGCTATCCCACTCCAGAAATACGAATCGGAATATGAAATAGATTAGTTGTTTGCCTGTGGCCTAGTTGTTTGATATCGAGCATCTTCAGAATTTGTCAAAACGTCAGGGCTATTCGTAGGTCCATCATTCAAAGAGATCTCTCTTCGATCGCAATTTTTGGGAGTGCGGTCGCGTTTCTCATCCCTTTCGGAATAATTTCCCCAATTTCCAAGCAAGAGACCTTCATGGTCATTACTACGGCTAACATAATCAAGTCATTGATCACCATCATTGGTGTTTCGCGATCTTCCTCTCTGATCTCTTTCACCGTTATAATATTTACGATCGTAACGAGGATCGTTGCTGTAGTGATTCAAGTTTCCACCATTATAATTCCTCATTGGAGGTCTCTCGTGAGACCAACCTCCATTTCTTGAATTGCC
Source organism: Eretmocerus eremicus (assembly GCA_030522705.1). Lineage (NCBI taxonomy): Eukaryota > Metazoa > Arthropoda > Insecta > Hymenoptera > Aphelinidae > Eretmocerus > Eretmocerus eremicus. Next base: position 7,465 of record JAPYYZ010003844.1, read on the forward strand.
GCGTCTTGCATCATCATACCATTCTGCAAACGGTGCGCTCTGTCTACTCAAGCACGGGAATGCACGCCGTATTGATCGGAGAATGTCTCCAATCTCTGTGCTAGCTCTGCTTGCCGTTCTGGAATAAGATTCGCGTCAAGTGCATCGGTCAAAGAGCGGTATTCGTTTAAATCATGTCCGCGTATACGGCAATATTGATAGAATTCTGGATCCCGGATCCTTTTCGGACATCCTTCCTCAAAATGTCCTCGCTTGGGACAATATGGACATTCGCTGGAGACGGGAGACAATCGAATAGTCGCGGATTCAATCAGAGACTAGTTAGTTTCTCTCAATTCGTTCATCTTCTCCTCGATGTAAGCGGCCATCATGCCCCTCCCCCCTCCCCGATGCAAATAGAGTACGCGAGTTTGTTCCATTCCCAAAATTGACTGCTTCGGAGATAGCTCCTCTAAGGGTCCCAGGATTCTTCGATCTAACCTGGTGTTCGAATGCTTCCGAAAGACTGAGTATGAATTGTTGAAGAGCCTCATCATTCGCATTATTCTTGTATGTTTCGCGTTTCCAATCCTTGAGATCTTGATCAGAGTCATAGACGTTCAGTAATCAATTATGGGGCGTCTGCGCACGCAATCTATAATCTCTCGTGTCTTCTCCTGGTCTTTAATGGACCAGCTCTGATTCAGCTAGAACCTTATCTAAGCCTCCGACTTCGCTATATTGGCCAGCCATATCGGCTAATAATCTTTCAGCTGACGTGTACTGAGTCAGACGCGCAATATACCCCTCAGCGGCTCGGCCCTTGAGCTTACTTGCCAAAGCCGAAAGTATCCATGGCTCTGATGGCCATATTCGTCCACGATGTATCTCATTGATTGGCAGAACAGTGCCAACATATCGGGGACTCCGTCATATAGGGTTATTCGATTAAGAGCCTGATTCAAAGTTAGTCGGAACTTCGATCTATGACGACGATCTGCGCATGGTCGATCAAATGTATCTCTTGCATTGAAGCGACGGATGCGCGCACTTACACTCGACTCACAGTCGCCATCTCTCGCCTACTCCTGGCTGTCGCGTCCTCTCGCCCAATCCTGGCTGTCGCGTCTCAAATTCCGTCGATCCAAACGTCTGCTACGACTCATACGTCCGTTCCGTGTTTTATCTACTGACCTCTATACTCCTTTGGATTGATTACGGTCTCGCTCTGGGTGAGTATCGTCAGATGAATCTAAGTCACTGACAGATGACTCGTCATTGTATTGGGGCTCTTTTCAAAAATTATGTCGTCTTTTTCCGTTGCAATTACGCCGGGATCGATTCGACTGACTGGGTTGACGATTAGTTCGCTCATCATCACATAAGACTTCAGAGTTTTCCAAATCATGTTGTTGGCTTGGTCCGCGTAATTGCCGATCGGGATGGTAACCGTTCGGTGTAACTCTTCTACTTCCATCTCGTGGCCTCCCTCCTCCATCCAATTGTTCGAAATGGTCATCGTTCGTGCAATCCATACATTCACTCATGCTATTTTCACTTAGCTCGGCATTTTCACTCTTCACTCGACGGATTGAGTAGCTAGGACGACTTATATTGGTGCCACTTAGATTGATTTTGCTCAACCCAGCGTATCCACTTTTCAGCTCACTGCCTGGGGAACGGGTGCAACTTGAACTGGTGCCATTCATTTCGTTCAAGCTTAACTCAGCATCCATTCTTCCGAGCTGGCGGCTTGAGTTTTGATCAAATCGAACGTGAGACTCTGCTTCCATGCGAGAGCCGGGCTCATCATTTTGGATATCTATAAGAGGCCACGGGTTTTGTGCAGCCATTGAAAATTCAGTTGCGATTCGATTATCGTTAGATAAGTTTTGCTCAAACCAGCGTATCCTTTCTTCAGCTCACTGCCTGGGGAACGGGTGCGACTCGAACGAATGCCACTCAAATTAGCTTCGCTGAATCCAGCGTATCCACTCCTCAGCTCACTGCCTGGGAAACGGGTACGACTTAAACTGGTGCCATTCCAGTCATCCAAGCTTAACTCAGCATCCACTCTTTCGAGCTGGCGGCTTGTGTTTTGAGCCAATCGAACGTAAGACCCTGCTTCAATGCGAGAGCTGGGCTCATCATCTTGGATATCTATGAGAGGCCATGGGTTTTGTTCAGCCATTGTAAACTCAGTTTCTCTTGTTGATTCCTCTGTATTATTGTCAGTCGTATTGTTCAATAGAGCTTGCAATGACTCTATTGGGTTTCTTGAGAATTTCGCGTTTATTTGAGAGGATGTGAAAGTTTCATCATTTTCTGGGGCATCCTGTTCAAATCTCTGCATTTTGGGTCGTGCCCCAGTTGCTATTCGCGAAGTTCTGAGATGATCTCTTAAGTTCTCTCAGGAAATCGTCTCTGTTCCCGAAAAATATTCTGGATCGGTTGCGAGCACTCTACTTGAGTCCTGTATCGCAGTTTCGATATGGATCCCTCCAGGCTGTTCGAACCCCATATCTGCGGCCATTAACGCAAAATAAGCAGTGCGCGCCCGAACATCCCCATTTTTCATGTCCATCGCGTACCGTGTTTTGAATCGCTCGATGCTCAGAATTTCTGCGTCTTGGGGAGAGTATACGCCACCCACTGCTCCCTCGACATCGTTTGGAGTCATTGTATCCTCCGCATTATCCATAAAGTCTCCCGGTATCGCGGGTGTATGACCACGGTTCCGACGACCTTTTGCCATTATATTAGATTGTGACATGAAACGATTAAGCTGTGAGGCTGCTAGTTTTTAACGTACAAGGCCAAGTACACGAAGTCGCGAGGGAAGTGATAGCTTCTTGCACAATAGAAGCGCGTCCATCTCGAGATCGATTGCTATTGAATGAGCTTTTTGTTTCGATGTGTGATTCTGAATTTCACCTTACTTTCTTGGGATTTGGGATAATAGCCATATCGCGCTCCTCTAACACTATTCAATATCCTTCTTGTGTGTGATTATCTGAATTTCATTACGTACAAATGGATGAATGTCAATATTTCGAACCTTCCCGTATGTTGAACTCGTTTGGGTTCTAGAGAAATTCGTGATGGGTACTTGCTTTGCGACTCTCCCCGCGAGGGACAAAATTCGGATGGATTCATTCTCTCACCCAGATGTAGCGCGATCGATGGCGATGCAGATCCACAAGGACATCCTCCCTGGCTGTCTTATGTGCAAGCGGGCTGGTATTTTGCGTAGAGAAAGACGCGGCGCGGTTGACGCGTGAAATTCCTAGATGTTTGTCAAAGGTTTTCATCCGCCCAGGGCCGGCTCCTTGTGATCTGACCGATCCTATGAATCCTAATTCTCCACCACAGTACTCCTAAACCACCAGCGCCAGAAATGTTACGGGGTCCGTAGATTCAGATGGGTTCTTTTGATACTGCCTCCGTTGAGCCTAAGAGGCTCGACAAGAGCTTGGGTGAGGGTTCGGTGAACAAGATCAAAAGTTCAGAGTATCGAGTGTGATTACTGATTATTCAAGGTAGGGTGTGAATCCAAGAGAGGAAAAGAGAGGAGAAGAGAGAAGGTGAGAGAGAGAGGGGAAGAGAGAGAGTATGAGAGAGGGAGATAGATAGATAGATAGATAGATATCCCGAATTCCAAACGAGGCCCTGAAGATAGTCGCGGGCGCGAGGCCGGATTGGCTCCTTGGTCTGTTCAACAAGTGTTTGCGTGCCGGACTGTTCCCGAAA
>JAPYYZ010003845.1:0-11188 GCA_030522705.1 Eretmocerus eremicus
TCACATTTTGACCTGTGATCGAAGTTTTCGATGTCTTTCGTAAAATTGGAATTGGAATTGAGATGTACCTCGGCTCGTTTTGAAGTTCTTTCTACACCCATCCAAGACCGTTGCGCAAATCACTTATTTGCGCGCATAGACGATCACAACTCTGTTTCTGCAAGTGTCGGAACGATCGAGCACCATTATCAATCACTCGGTGAAGATCTCCGCCGCCGCAGCACCCGCATGATGTAACAAATGAGCAGATCGTCAATCAGGCCTGTCATCAACATCGTAAGAGCTCATCGTGCTGATCCGCTGCCCGCTGCAAACCCTCAAATCTGCACTTGCCCGCGCGATGCATCAAATGCCCCCCCCCCACCCGCCAACCAAGGGGGGAAAAATCCAGGGCCGGCGCGCGCAGGGTGGCCACCACCAGCATCGCACCGCAGCAGCACCGCATGGAGCAGCGCGGGTGCCGGAGCATCGCCGCAGCTCATCTCGTGGAACAGTCCGAGAGGTCGGCCAGTCCACAGTCTCGTGACCGGGGCGAGCTGCTCCAGGGCGCGCGCGCGTGGCTGCAGCCCGTAATCGTCGTGTCGCGCGGGGGGAGCCGGCGTCGCGTCTCCGAGAGCAGACCCATCCCGAACATCAGTGTCTCGTCGTGCCGCGAGCAGTTGTGTAGTGGCGGCGGCGTCGCTCGTCATCGCTGAATAACATGGCGGACGGCGACATCGATCTCTACGCCGACGATCTCGAGCAGGACTTTGCCCAGGTAAGCCGTCTCCGAAGCGTCCACTTTCCAACACTCGCGTCCCCGAGCCGCCTCTCCGACCCCGTGAGCAAGCACCCTGGCGCGCGAGCCAGTGTTTCCGGAGCGAAATACGCGACGACTCTCCGATGCGCGACCACGATGCCACTGATAGCGCCGCTCGCCGCAGTCATGGCGTCCGCGCCGCCTTGTTATACTCCGAGGCGTCGGCTTTTTCCCATTGTACAATCGCACGCGCCTAGAGTAGAATGCTCGAGATGATTTCGATGCGGTGACCGGGACGAGTGTCTGATGACATGTAGTTGCAGGGCCAGGGCGAGTTCGGCGGCGACGGGGTGGACCTGTACGACGACGTGATAGCCTCGGCGCCGGGCAACAATGACCGCAGCACCTCCGAGTCGAGCGAGAGGCCCGAGAGGGAGCGCCAGACCAGCAACGAGGAGACCAACGGAGGAGCTCCCTATCACCAGCTCGGCAACAACATACAGCCCAACCAGATTGGCAGGAGACACCAGCTCTACATTGGAAACCTCACGTGGGTCAGTATCCCGTGCTTGTAAGCTAAATCGCACCCAGTGGTGAGTAGTCGACTGATGCAAAGGGCTCCTCTTGTGTGTTGCGCAGTGGACGAGCGACCAGGACATTGCAGATGCCATCAGCGGGGCTGGCGTGCCAGACTTCATGGAGGTCAAGTTCTTTGAGAACCGTGCCAACGGCAGGTCCAAGGGCTTCTGCGTGGTGTCCCTTGGATCAGAGCAGAGCATGAGGACGGTCATGGACAGACTGCCTAAGAAGGAGCTGCACGGTCAGAACCCAGTCGTCACTTATCCCAGTAAACAGGCCCTCAACCAGGTGAGGAGAGTCTCCTTACCGAAACCTGTGTGGAAAACCTTGAGAATGGCATCACTAATCTTTGACTGAGGAAAGTTCTCGTTCCAGTTTGAGTCTCAGTGCAAGTCCAGGCCCACACCACCTGCTCAGCAGGGACAGGGCCAGCGACCACACAATGCTCACGGACCCCACCAATCGATGCCGCCACATGGACATCCTCCGCACGGACAGCATCCCGGGCAGAACCACGGGCCGAGGATGATGATGGGACCGCCTCAGGGACAGATGGGCCCCAGACAGAGAATGCCCGGGGGACCGCCGGGCATGGGACCGGGTCCGGGTGGACCGCCCCAGCACGGACCTCCGCGCATGCAGGGAGCACCGATGGGTCCCGGGCCAGGACATCATCCCATGCAACACCCCAACCAAGGTCCTCCCCCTGGCTACCAGCAAGGCCCCTGGAACGGACCTAGACCCAACGGACCGCCCGGGCCTCCCCGAGGGCCTGCAGGACCTCCACCCCCGCAGCAAGGCCCTCCACCGCCAGGCCAGGGTAGGCCTCCTGGCATGGTAAGAATCACTCGAATTCGCAACAACGTTTCATGATGTGAAATCGTGATTTACTATATCCTCCACGAACTCAACAGTATGGACCTCACGGAGGACCACCTGGACCTCCTGGTCAAGGTATGCCTCGCGGACCGCATCCGGGAGGACCTCCTGGAACTGATCCTCGAGCTGCCCCACCGCGTCCTGAATGGAGTCGTCCACCAGGTAGAGTATTGGTGCATGAACGAATCTTTCTAGTTCGATAGAAGCTTGAAGCTCCCAAAAATTTCCCCAAGTTTGGACCTTGATGTACCGTATACTCGAAGTGTAACTATAGTCAGAACGTCAACTCCATTTTTGTTAAACTATGCACTTTCAAGTCTATACACAATCAATTTAACTCAATGACGTGAAATTGATGAGATGTTTTTACTTTCTTCTCAAAGAAACTGTTGTAACAGCTGTAATGCGCCAGACGTTTACCCTAGTCCAATGCAATTACCAACAAACGAAAAAACTTGACATCATGTTTGCAGGCCCAGGAGGACCACCACCAGGTCACGGACCCCCGCAAGGGCCACCTCAGGGACCTCCAGGTGGACCCGCGCCTCACGTGAATCCTGCGTTCTTCCCACAAGGTCCACCACACCCAGGCCAACACCCGGCTGGGCCACCTCCAGGACCTCCCGGGCCTCACGTTCCACCTCACGCTGCCCACGGACCACCCCACGGGCCGCCAATTGGGCCTCCCCATGCCCAACCTCACGGGCCTCCACACGTGCCGCCTCACTCGTACGGACCCCCGACCGCCCAAGTGAGTGTTATGATTTGAACATAATAAGCTGTATGTCACTCACTGTTCTTTCCATTCATTTAGTACACGATTTATTGTCATACGAGTTGGTTTATTTTGTGTCGTCCAAACTTTTACGAGATATTTTTCATTATTTGGAATCGAAAATACGTTGCATGTTCGATATTTTCTATTATTAAACTTCCAAACAGTAGTGGCAGCACTTGCAATCCATCAATGTGAATACATTTGAATATTATCATACGAGAATTTCTCCATGACGCTTAACGTAGTCGAACGGATATTTCCAGCCGCCATATGTAGCACCAGACCACCGTTCAGATGGGCCTCCTCCACTCTCGGAGCAAGAGATCGAAGAGATCATGGGACGTAACAGAACAGTTTCTTCGTCAGCCATCGCTCGCGCAGTATCCGATGCTGCTGCTGGTGAATATGCAAGCGCCATCGAGACGCTGGTCACTGCAATATCACTCATAAAACAGTCGAAGGTTGCTGCCGATGATCGCTGCAAGATCCTCATCAGTTCTCTCCAAGGCACTCTCAAGGGGGTCGAAACAAAGAGCTACGGTTCTGCACGAAGAGGTAGTCACACATTCCTTATTCTGTTGCTCAAAAAGCTTGAAACGCATCATCTCCTCATCTCTCTCCGAGAGCAATCTTTGCATACTTCTGTCTTGCAATGAAATGTATCTTCAATCACGTGTGTAACCTTCTGGCAAAAGAAGAAAATATGGTTTTGGAATACATCATAACTTGAACAAACCAAAAGTCTAGAATTCAGTGCCTTACTCGGAGCACAAATTTAATGATGCACTTTCTTGATTGATCGTTCTCTCGTCGTGTTCCAAACAAAAAGCCAATGATCTAAATTCTCCTCGATTTTTTTCAGAGCGATCTAGATCGCGAGAGCGCGACCGCAGCCACAGGCGTCGTCGCGAGAGGAGCAGGAGCCGCGAGTACAGAGAGCGGAGCCGCGAGCGGGACCGCGACAGGGATCGCGACCGGGAGCGCGAGAGGTACTACAACGAGCCGTACCCGAGGGAGCGCTCGCGCAGCAGGGAGCGCGACAGGGAGCGCGACCGAGAGTACAGGGAGCGCAGCCGGGAAGAGAGGTAAGAGACAACCATCCGCACCCAACCCGAGGCCAGCCCCGAGCCCGGCGCACCGCGTCCGCCGCCTCTTCGCTGTGTCTCTCGCTGCGACTCTATAGCGTTTTAACAAATAATTATGCGATATGCATTCTCGCCGTGAGACATTACTGCGACATCAGCCACGAGGTTTCTCGTGTACGTTTATGCGAGTGCGTGCGTGTGTGTGATATCGAGCGCTTGTCGCGAGTCTTGTGAGTGTTTCGAAGGAGAGGATTGCACGTTGAGATGCTCGAGAACGAGCTAGTCTAGTCTCGGAGACCGCGATGCTGCCCGCGCTTGAAAATTCTATCAATGGCTCATTTCAATCTAGAATGTGTGCGGATTGGAATGAGACTTTGATGAGCAGTGTTGATGTAATATTGAATTTAAAACTGAATTTCACGGATCGACATAGAAGTCTTTGAGACTAGACTAGACTCGACGATTGCTAGCAATCGTTTTTTCAACTTTCCTCCTTCCGTTTATGCACCACTATCGTCCCTTTCGAGCGTGTCTCGTCGATTCGTTGCGATGGTCTTGAAGTGAGAATGGCGTCGATGAGGACTATTGTTCTCGCACGTGATCACGGACTCTTTGTTTTTAATGTCCATTAAATTCGTAATTTTTATCGCTTAAATTGAATAATTCGCCGGGCAAGATCTTTGTGATTGAAATTTTCATCTGACTGATCGTGAATTACAGTTTGCTGATGAAGAATAGTACGAAGGAGCGTGAATACTAGCCTCCGCATGTATCCTCGATTATACTGTATTGCATTTCTTGGACTTGTTAAGTCTTGCATTATTTGCCACTTCGTAGGAAGAACCGTCTATCGATTTGCACTCGAAGAGATCCACTCTTTATAAATTGTATTATATCGAATCAATTGATTCATGAGTTATGAGTCTTGAAAATTGTACATTATCCAGCAATTCGAGCCATTTCACTCGATAATGATTTTATTCCAACATTTATGATTGGAAGATGTCTGTTTTACGTATTTCTCAAATGAAATAATCTCTTGCTCTTTATCTGACCAGATAACGAGGTATTGCATCGTTGAAGATGCAAAAAATAACATGTTCATTTCACATGTATAAACTATGCTCAAATGATATCGTCGTCTAGTCTCAGACTTATGTGAGCCGCAAATTATGAAATGAAGCCGATTTTTCGTCAATGTTGCGATTTATGTAAGTGAAGAAATTTCACTTTGTACGGAATTGTCCCACTTTTAGATCAAGTTTTTTATTCCTTTAGATAATGATTCTTATCGATTCATTGTTAGTATAATACTAGAAAGAACGCCGTCGAAATCAGAGGCCAAAGGGCTCATCTTCTTCGATTGTTTTTTCTTACATACAAATCAAACTGCCATTATTTGCTTCTTTTATACGTTTTCAAGGACAATTTGAATGTACCCACATTTGAAGAATTTTTCAAATAACATTGTGCTCAGATACTCAATCTTTTTTGTGACTGTGTATACACGCTTGTTAGATTCTAACTGATATAGCTGCACATTTACGCTTTTCAATCAATATGGAGTTATCAAAACTATGTATTGACTGTGATATTCTTTAAAATTTCATGACAGTGTATACTTTCTCCATGTTTCTTTCTTATCCACATAAACATTGAATCGCTCTCGTGAACCGATTCACAAATTTTATAATTGAATTATGTGAATAAATCACATGCGCATCTCATGACAAACAATTCCAATCTTTTTAACTAAATGAATACACGTGCAACTTGATCATGTAATCTTTCCAATTCATACTCACTTTACAAATCCTAGAAGAAAACGATGGTTTTGAATCGAAAAATGAGGATATCAATTCGTACATTCCCATTTATATCCGAAAAGCTGAAAATTTCCAAAGTAGAATACTCACAATCCATATAGTACATTTCAGTACGAGGACGTGAAAACTTTGTTTTGAATCCGAGTGATTGGTTTCCGGCCCGAGCCGCTGGCGAGGGTCGGAATCATCACGAGGATGCTAAAAATAGTTTTACGTCCGTGTATCGAACTATATTTTTTGACAATCTGTGAGTGGAAGTTGCCAAACTGTACGCAGGGTCAACTTTTACGCCCAGAATGTCAAAAAGAACATTTGAGCAATCCCTTACGATCTCGCGGATACAAAAACGAATATGTGTATTCAATTACTTATGTCTATATAAGTTTATGTAGGATATGTAAATATGTGTTAAGCATGAAACAAAAGTGATTGAAAGACGAAGAATGAGAACCATGATGTATTCTATGATTTCGACTTGTAATACTAAAACTAGAAACGAAAAATATAAGAGAAGTCCTATCAACACCGAAAAAATTTTCATTCAATACCATCTAACGCCATAAAAATCTTTCTCTCAAAAGAAACCTTTAGAATTTTGAGTACCTAGAGAATTGAACAGAGACACTCATTCCATGATTTGCTCAAATAGTCTTTCTAGTAGGGTCAATTCTTATTATTTTATTGCAAAATTTATACTAATGAATGCAAAACGAGATTCTTCGTGAGTAAACGTCATATTGTTGATAATAATTAAGATAATGTAGCACCTACGGACAATAACTTTACATAGTCAGTACCACGAAACGCCGAAGATCGTTAACGTCGTCATTTTCGTGGAGATTTCTCGTGATTATTTTGATAAGTAAAATCTGTAAGAGTTTCAATGTACATCTAAGGAAAAGATTATTCCAATACGATGGAGTTGATGTAATCTTTATTCACAAGAAACTAATCTGCGGTGTTCCGATTGAATCGATTACGCATATCGATTTGAAAATTTTATGTATTAGAATTCTTAGCCTGGATAATTGGAATGCAATCATAACAATCTATAAATTTTTTATCAGTACAACAAGAACGTCCTCCAGGCCAAGAATAAAGGAAGAGCCGCTCGACGCGGTACCTGTCTCATCTTCCAAGACATCTAGGTAAAGATTATTTTTTTACATTAAAGTGAATGCATGTACATATATGGTTTGATGAAAATTATTATCACTGAATCTTTCCTCTTTCTTATGGGTGAAATTGTTGTCAATGGCACATGACTCGATGAACAATCTAACGCAAATTATGATGTTCTATAGAATCTTTTTGCCTCCATGTGTAGAGTTTCTTCTGTAACTTGCAAGTCATTTAAGTATTACCGAAATTAATTGTCAAACCCCATACATTATATTGTTACACAAATTGACTTTCTCATTCTGATGCTGCTCATGCAGAATCCAATCTTTATCATCTCACACAGTGTATCACGGGTCTTCCGAAACTTGAATTGAGGCAATCTCTCTTCCGAATCAAGTATTCGTCTTAGAGTGATTATCTCTGTCTCGTTAAACCTGTCTTGTGATCTTGTTCAGAAAAGTTGATCATTAATTTGTTCTTGTTACCAGTTTATAAGATATTTTGGTGATTATTCTTGGGCTTTGTAGAAGGTTGTAAAGTTTTGAACTCACTTGAAATTTACAGTTGGGAGATCTTGAGTCCCTTACAATTATACCCCATATTTGTTTGTAGTGAGCATCATACTCTCATATTTTGATGTACTCGAAAAGTTTATGTGATGGGACAAAAATATGATATGAATTCATTTCTTTTTCTATTGAGAATGAAAAGAAAAATTGTCGTCGACTAGCTGGCGTTTAATTGTTTCTGTTTTTTAATGTTCAACTTTGAATCAAACTTATTCAATACTTTAACCGCTTTTTGAGTCTAGACTGTCGCAATGGATTCCACTGTCGGTTAATTCAAACACATATTTTCGTTTATATATTCTTCTATAAAGTTTTTCCTGGGCATTTCAACTTTCGGAAAATTTCCGAGTTTTTATGCATTGTTCCGTCTGATACGCACCCACGAATCGTTAAAATAAATATCACATCAAGTTTTTTGTTTCTTCCTGTCAGAGGACACCAAAAGTTATGTCTTGTCTTATACCATCAATTTTGTTTTGATGGCTCATATAACATATGAGGTTCTCATCAGTTTTGTTTATGTCAAAAGTTCAATCATATTTAAAATTCACCGCAGCTTGAATTCCATGATAGAATCTCGTTTCTAATCCCAATCGTCGTAGTCAGTCCAAGGTTTTCGTATGTGAGAGCTTCAAATCTGACAAGTGACGAAAATATATGTTTTATGGTTGTTGGAAATTTGAACTAACACAGAGAATCGTAATCTGTAACGAAAGCTTATAACAATGAAACTTGGATAGTTGCAACTTAGAATCATTACGAGAAATATCTCAGTGCACACCGGCTTGCTCTTTGGTAGAATTTCTACATTCTTTTTCCAATTTCGGTCCTAGCCCCTTTACAAATTTCTCGTCGACGATTCTAAGTGAGCTTGAAATCTCTTCTAGTTTTAGAAATTTTTCACTACTTTTATAAAACAAAATTATCAAAGCCTCCTCCCAAGCTGTCGATTCTACTCTCCTGCTTTGCACTGAAAAAAAGAGCGAAACTGAAAAAATTCCCGGCTCTCCTCTGCGAGCGAGAAAAAGATGCGGCCGAAGAAATCGTTGGCAATGATTGAAGATAGCAATTACCTTAAGTATTAAGATGATTGTCACAAAACAATGTACTATTGTGTAGGTATTATGACGAACGAAGCTTCAGAGATCGTGAACGCGAGAGAGAACGAGAAGGATCAGGCAGAAGACCAGCTGAACGAGAAAGAGAACCGGAACGAGAACGCGAGAGGGATCGCGAAAGGGCCGACTCGTCGCATCGCTCCAGACACTGAACAGCCTCGATCGCGAGCGACGATCCTCGAGATCAGCGACGCCGAAGCGACGAGCCACAATGGCACACACCGCAAATATTTGCCCCTCGGCCGAGCTCATTCCATCGAGGCGATCCAAAGAATCAAACAGACCATCAACTTTCCAATCATACTCTCCGACGAGCGGTGCGAGATCCTTGCAAGTAGCAGCCAAAGGATGAAGTGACATACATGCTTACTCGTGGAATATCTCTCAAATTTGGTGGAAGGCTCCAGATTATGATGATGAGGCCGACTGACATGAGGTTCTATCGGCATGTTTGACAAGTTGACGTGCTGCTAAAAGTAGAATTCCACAGAGATAAAATATACAATTCAATGGTATAATAAAAAGCCTGGATATGTTTCAATAAATGACCTTCGCCCATTCACTTGTGTAGAGTGTCTCTCCGCATCGACTTTCGGTGAGTATGCGAGCGTTGATGAAACATTTTATAATCTCTTTTTCATTTGTATCTCTTAAGCTTATAGAACATTATGTATGGAGTGCGTTTGCCATGCCATCGGATTTAAAATGAATTAAATAATTCCATATTGAATCATTTCTCAGATTCCACGACTCTTTTTGAGTTTTATGTATCAAAGACGAAACAATGAATTTCTCATCTAATGGCATACTCACTCTGGTAGTAAGTAGCAAACAATATAATTAATTGAGACTTTTGTAGTCGAATTTTCGACTTACTCATTCAATATTAACTATCTCATATAGTTCACCTCCAAACTTATTTTATCGCGAGATTTTGTCCGCCCGTAATATTTTTAATTTGTATCCTAATCGTGTGAATCGCTTTAGTCGGAAGAACTCAAAAAATCGTCTAAACCTTCCAGAATTTCTAATTGAATTGGACTAAAAAATTGATTGAAATCAATTATATGCTAGATGCTTTCTTTTATCAATGTCGAACTGTGTAAAGATTTTCGTTGTTGTAGATGAAAATTATTCATGGTGACTATTGTACTAAATGTATCGCCTACATATATTCTTGATCTGCTGTAATAGTGTCGCGAGTTCCCGCCGATTCAGATTTGAACTTTTTTACTAGAGGTGAATTAATTTGAGATGATCACGCCCTTTCTTTTGTTATTGCTAAAGTTGAAGTTTACAATATCTTTGTAATTCAGAGTGTATCGTCGTAAATAATGGAAGATTAATTTCATTGCTTTCTCTACGTATGTGCAGATTATTCTTTGATACTTCTATTTCTTGCATTATTGAAATACAGTAACAGTGAAGAGAATAAATTTTCTGCACAAATGAATTGCATTGTCAATCACTAGTACAAAAGAAGTTGATACAAGAAAGTAACTTACTATCGATCTCCTGTCTCTATCTCTGATCGTAACGATGTATCTCGTATTGTGCTTTCTTCCCAGAGGAGTAATCTGGAAACTGGAACTTCTCGCCCTATTTTGAGTCTGTATCCATATTTTAAGGAATTCATTCGAATCACGCTATGGACTGATGAAGTACGATCACTTGTCTATGAATCATGAGTACATTTAGAATTAGTGCATGCTGAGGAAACCTGAATTTTTTTTACTAATTTAATAAAAACCTAAGATATTTCAGTCCCAACAAATTTTTTGTCTGAGAAATTATGTCTGTGCTATAGTATTAATCCTCAGTGATAGATTCTTCTTGGTAAATTCACATTTATCTGTCATCGCTTACGATATCTCAGCAGCAATCTGAATAGATACTGAGGAATTGTTCTAAAAAAGGTTGTTTTAGCAGGGGATTTCTTCCTGTAAAGAACCTTGGAACAAGACATGTTTCCGACGAGACAATTATCCAAAGCTTCAGCTTATTCTTTTGTGTTGTTACTTTTTTCTTGCCATGCAACTTTGTGATTTAAACTTCAGAAATATGTAAATTTTATATATGGTTGGTTAGTTTTGTAAGGAAGCCATTTTCTGTCGCTTCGATTACGAATCTAGACTTCAAGTTGGAATGATGTTTAATATCATCCCCAACAAACTGTGCATTTACGAAGCATTGAGACAAATAACTATCATCGTAACGACTTGATTTGGCAAGCATATCAAAAAGCCGAGTAACCCTTGAGAGTCTTATAAAAAAGTGAATTAGAAAGTGTTCAAATCCAAGGCCGAAAACAGTAGTTGGAGCTTAATTTTGATCTTGGACAAGGTCAAAGGTTCAAATTATCACAAGAAAAATGAACGATCCACATATGTTTCGCGCTCGACCTTTTCAAACTGGCTGTACATACAAAGAATTCATATTCAGTGTGAAAACTCATTTTTCAAACAGACGATCAAAACGGTGTTTTTTACTCCG
>JAPYYZ010003846.1:0-11438 GCA_030522705.1 Eretmocerus eremicus
AATACTTCGTCGCTCTCGTGTTATCGAGTTACCGAAGTTGCGAGCAAACAAAGCGAATCGTGAGCTTATACTCTATGAGGGCAGTTTTTGGGTAACTTTGGAATTCCGCGTCCTCCTCTGTCTGGGCCATCAAATCTATGAGAAAGAATTTCTGACGAGTCATTTTCGGTGTAGTTTTTGGCGATTTTACCGCTAGAACCGGTATTTTTAAGATCCGAAATCGACCCAGAAAGTTATCAGAGAAATACGGATCAAATTTCAGGTCCGTGTCACAACGGGATGCCAGGCTCGCGCCATCCTTCTTTCACTTACCACTTTTTTGGGGAGACCTCTGACGTCAAAAATAATGATTGTACGTGAAAGAACGCCAGAAATCACGTCGACAGTGACTTTATTGACATCTTCAGAACGGATTTAGGGGGTCATCGTGGTAAAATGTAGGTCAAAATGATTAAGACTCCTGGCAGGGAGCTGACATCTTATCTTGCATTACGAGCTACATTTTATCTCACAAAAATTCCAACCAAGTTTATTCAAAAAATTTTTAAAAAGTCAATTCCGACGCGATTTTGAATTCACTGAAAATTTTGGGATAGTTTCTGATCTCAAAAGTACCGGTTGACTCAACCGGTTGAATGAGAGAACGACAAAAGTGACGTCGAGAATGACTGGTGGGATTTCATTTCAAACTTTTGAAAGCCCATACAGAGTTGTAACAGGAGAGAACACAAAATTTCGAAGTTACCTGCGAAATACCTAGGTGTATCTTGTTAAATGGCGTTTTGGTTGAGCGACTCACCGAGAGCAGAGATATGTTGCTCAAACCAAGGTAGAGCAGCGATTCCTCCAAACCGGTGAAAGTTCGTCCTCTAGGCTCCAGGATGAGTTGCTTGTTGTGACTCAGATCCAGGTATGACAACAGAGGCAGATCAGAGAAAACGCCGTCGTCGAGTCTGACGAGACGGTTGTACGATAGATCCAGCCAATTCAAACTCTAGAAATGAGGAAATGAGAAAGATTACACGAAATAAAGGCAGGGCTACTAGCCCACCTCAAGAATGGTGCCGAATATTCACGTGATTGAGAGAATTTCACATCACAATCTTTTACAACGACAGCCAAATCATTACAGAAAAGAAGGATGATTCCGAAAAACTTATCGATTGTGAAGGATTGAGATTTCTGAAGGTCGGTCAGCTTATCCTATTAGCGTAATATTGACGCTCGTTGAATCCGATGAAGCGGAATTCACCAGCGAAGTAGAAATATATCTAACCTAGTCTACTTACTAAGTCACTAATCAGATTCAAACCACATGCGCGAGGAAAAACGCGGAATGAGGTTTGACACAGAACCCTTCTGCGCGGTAACGAACAAGAAGAATATCAACAGAGTGCAACTATCTTGTTCAGAACAAGTGAGCTGATATGAAATGATCCAAGTTTTGAATCTGCTTTTGATCTGGAGATTAAATAGACCAATCAGCAGAGTGAATTTACTTGGCGACATGCTTGCATCGAAATTTTTAAATTACTCTAGAAAATTTGAAGAGACTCGTTTCTATGAATCGCAAAAATAATATTATTCCGTCTGAAGGTTGAACATCGAGGAGTCTGGTTCTGCGATGCAAGTATCGACTATGCTTTCAATAATTATAAATTCATACGAATCTACGTTTTGACCACACAGGACTTTCATGACAAATTAGTTGATACCAAATTACATCATGTCATCATTCCAAAACTTACCCTCAGTCTAAAAATTGCATCCGTATTGTGTACACCAGATAGATAGTTCCAGGATAGATCGAGGACAGATAGACTGGCAGCTGCGGGCATCGACATCATTTTTATCGGCAGTCTCATAAATTGATTGTGGGACAAGTCTAGACTCTCAATAAAAGCGTCTTGAAACAGATTATCTGCGAGTGATCGTAGCCTATTGTGCGACAGGTCGACTATTCGAAGTTTTTTGAGCGACCTGAAAGCCTCGGCTGGTATATCCATGATATTATTGTGAGAAAACATGAGCACTTGAAGATTCTGTGTTTCTTTGAAACAATCAAAGTCTATCTCCATGAGCTCGTTGTGGCTCAGATCCAGCCACTGTAGATGAGGTAAGTTTCCAAACACGCCCTGGGTGACGTTGAAGAGCTCATTGTGCGAAAGATACAAATGCGTCAATGAGTATTCCACTGCCTTGAAATAGTGACGTGAGATCTCAGATATATTGTTGTAGCTGAAGTCTAAGGTTTTGATGTTTGACTGCATCACTCCAGCCACTGAAAATAAATTATCCAGATTTAGATGAAAGTTGCAGAGTGCTGATCGCCGCTTGAAATGCGTTGTCGAGAGTACTCACTATGACTCATTGACGAATGAGATGACGAGGACGATGACGATGACGATGAAGAATAAGAACTATTGCTGCTAACCTTCAACCTGTGTATTTCATTATGACTTGCATTCACTCTGAACGAAGACAATGTTCCAACTTGGTCGAATGCGGCGAAATCAAACTCGGTTAGCTCGTTGTAGGCCAAGTCCAAAAACTCTAAATCTGGTAAATTCTAGTAGAGAGAATGGTCAAGGTCAAGAGTTGGTCGAAAAATGTAAGGGAATCTATTTGAAAATTCCTACCTGGAACGCTTCATCGGGGAAACTTTTTATCTTATTTCCCCTCAAGTTGATGTATTTTAGACGATTCATATTCATAAAAGCTCGCCTTTCAATATTACTGATACGATTGTCTTCGATGATGATCGTCAATATTGCGGGTAAATCCACAAAAGTATGAGTAGCTAGGGTAGTGATATGATTGTATCCAAAATTCAACTCCTCTAAGCTTGAGTGAATATCTCCCTACAATACACAGGGATTTGGTTGATGTATTTTATGAGCATGGTAATTCAAAGTTAACGGATTGATTGGATCAGCTAAAAATCTACGCATTATCAAAATCTTGAGTATACCTGGAAGGTTCCTTTTTGTATGGATTCAATCTCGTTGTCTTGCAATTCAATTCGCTTGACTCTCTTCAAAAAGTGGAAAGAAGTATCGTGCATTGATCTCAATCTATTGTTAGCCAAGTCTAGATTTTGCAAATTTGTCAAGGCTTTGAACGGCTTGTTTGGCAAATCGTGCAAACCATGAGATAAACCGTGAGCCATTTTCAGTGTCATCAGTGAATTGCCAACCTTTAAGAGGAAAGATTTGTTTCAGATACCGAACAATCAAACAATGTTATAGATTTACAAAAAATTTTACTCACCTCTAAGAAAGCGTCGTCCTCAATGGATGATATTTCATTCTCTGAAAAATCCAAGAACTTGATCCCGCGAACGTGCTTGAATGCATGGCTCTTGATTGTCTGCAAATTGCTTTGTGTAATGTGTAATTCCTTGATATCCATCCCATACTCGAGAAAGTCGCTCTCTGACAAAGTGTTGCCGTGCTTACGAGACAACGAGAGTGATCTCAGATTGCGCATCTGTCGCAGATCCTGGAGAGTAACTATACCATTCCTCTTCCCGCTGAGATCGAGGTGGTACAGAGAATATTGAAATCCGCTGAAGACTTGAGCTTTTTTTGAGGAGAAATTAAACACTGAGATTTACTTGAGTAAGTATACTGTTTGAGGGTCCAAACCAAAACCAAGTGCAAAAAGAATCATTCGCAAAATAGTTTTCGAGTCATTTTACATCGATTTTGGTTTGTGACCCATGCAGTCTCATGAGAATCTGTGTAGAGGTGAAGTATTTTACTTGGATTGAACGTGTCGACGAGATTTTCACGGAAGATGATGGTCCGCAGGAAGTCGAATTCCTGGAAAATGTGATCGGGCAGAGACGTCAAATTATTTCCAGAGAAGTCCAAAAGCTCCAGGGACGTTTCCAGACCCTTGAAGTCTGGGGAATCAATCTCGTACAGTTCGCAATCTGTAAAGTACAGCTCCCGTATCCTTGTGTGTTTGAATGCATCTTGCTTGAAATTGAAAATTTTTCATAAGCATCGTCTGCATAAATATCATGAAATCGAACAGACTCAAAGGTCATTCACACAGACTCACAAGTGGAGTGCCAGGTACGTGGGTCGTGAACTCTTACCGAACTTTGGGAAATTGTTTGTTTTCATGAGAAATCAGAGCATCTCTGAAGATTTGGTTTTATATGACTTCTATTTTGAAGTACAGCCCACGTGCTTGGCACTATACACTCGTCAGTATGAATTCGCACAAGGATCCATTTCGATTCAATTTCAGGAATATCATGTTTGAAGGTGAGTCTCACTCACATCAATGGTTTGGATGGGGTTGCCGTTCAGATAAGTTCTGTTGATCTTCTGGAACATTTCGAACGATCCTGCTGGCAGCTGATCGATTTGATTGTAGTCCATCCTGAGAATGTCCAGGCCCATGGAGATACCCTTGGTCTCCGCGTCGTGCTGCGGATGTCTCATTCTGGTGATGCGATTGTAGCTGAGATCCAGCACCTTGAGCCTCTTGAGGTGCGACAGCTGGGAGTAGGGTATGCTGCTGAGCTGATTGTCATTAAGGTAAAGGTGCGTCAGATGAGCCATGCCGTCGCGGAAGACCGACGGATCGATATCGGTCAGACTGTTTTCGCGCAAGTCGAGGTACTCGAGGTAGGCCAGGCCCAGGAAGGCGTCGGCAGGCAGCCTGTCGATGTAGTTTCGACCCAGTCTCAGCGTCTGTAAGGAGTTTTCCAAGCCACGCCAGTTGTCCGCCGCTATATGCGAGATTTGGTTACCTAAGAGATTCAACAAGGCGCGTCAATGCACTGGCTTGAATCCTAACTCTTGAAGGCGATTATAGTTTATTCACACGAGTCGCGTCTTGAACTCCGACGATGATGCCGCAAGTGCAAAGACCTTATTATGCAAGTCACTTAGTAACCGATCAAGATTCAAGGAGACGTTTGTCGCTCAGGCGATTCTTCCGAGATGCTACTTGGATGAGTCTATTGGTTTCTAATTCAGCTTGGAGAATAAAACCAAGACCGATTGTGAAAAAACTCCAATTTTAGAGAGAGATGCGGAAGTAGACTTGAATCAGAATATACTTGGGGCTATCGCGTGTCATCACTCGAGTTTCCAAATTTGAGCCATTGTGAAATTTGATGTCACAACTCTTGTGAATTGATCGTACGAAAAAGTTCAACAATAATTGCACCACACGACTTCCAACAGAAAATGGGTCATCTGCGAAGAATTTGTGAACAAGTTCGTGAAAGGCAATCGGAATCAGTTGAGCAGACATGCTAAGTACACATATCCGATACATTCAAGAAGAGGTGAGAAGTCAAAGAGCAAGCTATTATTATTGGTAACACAATCTGATGCTAGACGTCACACACTCGATGATTACCTGTTAGATCGAGAAGCCGCAGCTTCTGTAGGTGTCTGAACGATTTGCTGGGTACCCTCACGAGCTGGTTATGGGACAGGTCAAGCTCCCACAACGATCTTTCAAGCCCTAGGAACGCCTCGTCCGGAATATCCGATAGGGGATTATGCTTGATCTGCAGCTTGTACAGGCCTGAACATAAAAGCATGTGCTGTGTGCTCCATTTCATGTGATTTAAATTTCCGCATCCAATGCGACCACCTAATTTTCACACCAACCATTTTCCATGATGGTCTCTTATAAAATTGAGATGTTGCCATTGAGAGTTTGAAGAAAAAGTAGATTCTCCCCTGAGAGGGCATGGCAAAAAATGTACATTGCATGGCTCATCTCTCTCAACTTAGAAGAATGACCTTCATTAATGTAATTATCAAACATCCTGCTCCATTGATCATATCCGTGGATGAATGGTCTTTGCTTAATCGATTCAATGAGCACAGTCATATACACATTCACCCATTCAATTGTTCGAGATGAACGACCAGTTTTCATATTTAAAAGACGATCACAGAGATCGCGATTTAGACTCACAGAATTGCTCTAATTAAGAATTTGCTAAAATGAAATGGTTGTTCGAATCTGATTTATAATTTTTCATGAATACCAATTCTTGTTCATTATGTCACCATGAAAGAGCCAGATGACTCCATGAGGAGGTATGTGGCTCCAAGATATCACCAATTTACTGAGGAAAAAAATAATTTAATCCATCTAGATATACACACTTGAGCATGTGCATTTATCTCACTTTGAACTCGCCTACATTGACCAAGGATTGCTCATGCTCTTTACTCTTTCACCCCAAAAATCGGACATCCGGTATTCTCTTCAGAAACTATCCCCTCTAGATAGTAACGGATGTACTATATGATTATATGCTCACCAGTGTTTACAAGAAATTGCGGCTGAACGTATCTGAGACCATTGTTTTCCAGCTGAAGCATGAAGACCTTCGAAGAATTGATGGGGATGGGTATCCGGGGCATTGGCACATTGAAACACGTCACAATACCCAGATCTGGTATGCCTTTTGAGCACGTACATAGGGGGTTGAAGAAACATGACGGATACTGGACTGGTAACTCATGCATCCGAACGTAGGACAACCAGAACATCAGAAGTAATGTGACGATCATCATTATGTAGCCGATTTTCACGATCGTCAACAAATTCTGCAAAACCACAAAGTGAAGATATCGTTTCACTGATCAGTATTCATAAACATTCACTGGAACAAAGTTTTTGAATTGGTTTTTTACTGAGTTTATCTTTCTCTAAAAGAGCGATTTGGAAATTCTTCTTGATCACTTTCATCAGAAACTCAAACATAACTACACTTTCCTGCATAGTGATGCATTAGATCATTCAATTGAGTTACCTTTGCACGATCATTGTCCAATTCATCCGAAGTCAGTCATCTAGAGAGTGAGAAAAAATTTTGACGATAGAAGATAATGGGAAAGTTTTGATTCAGAATGCGAAATGAATGAGTAGTATGATGCAAGCACGCGTATAGGATGCGAATGAAATGATAATTGCATGGCTCATACAACTGCGTAAAGTATGTTTTGGGAAAACTAGTCTTCACTTGAGTATGATAGAATGATCATACAGATGGCTTACGGCTCAACACTCTATCGCGACTGACTTGCAAATAAAAATTGAACTAGTGATTCAGGAGTACAAGTATTGATGTGAAACGTAATGCTAACTGAAACAGACTTTGTTCTCTTACCAAAGTAGAGATCCTTCAAGTGGATCTTGCAAACCAGTATTGGTGAGAGAATCCAATACAGATAATAATACATCTGACGTAGCAGACATGAACATTGATAATAATCAGCTAGCGACCCCAGAATTCTCCATGAGATTTGGATGGGTGTGGATGGAATTCGAACTAATGAAGAAACTGGCGAGAAAGAAGGAGCTAATAGTTCACAGGAATAATGCAATGACCACATTTCACATTCAAGGACCTTGTCTGCATTGGGTTGTCTCGCAAATACAGCCTTGCACGATAAACTTCACGGATCTCTATCTTTAAAAGTGAACAAAATCTATTCAAAGCATTATGATCATAATGGTTCAAGACCTGCCCCAATGAAACTGCATATTCAAAAATGATGTTGTATCCGCTAGTGTATGTATGTGGAGGCCGGAGAGTATTGTGATATCTTGAAACACAGGGACACGTAAAATCATCAGAGCAGAGCGCGATACACAACACCTCGTTCTCGGAGTATCTGGGCTAGCAATGAGTATTCAGATTACCGGTATCTATGTGCTAGGTACTTACGTCTTTCATCAAAATATTTGTTGAAAATGCTTGTAAAGTTGAGAAGAAAGAAGGAAATTTTCACATTTTCTTTTTCCGTGATTTTGACTTTGGGAATCGACACCTTAGTTCATACAATCAATTATAATAATGATAAACTGCCGAAGCTTTAGCTATTTACGACGCTATTAAACCAGCTCTCGCTCATACCAACAATAAAAATTATGTAATTTTCAGTGATACTGTAATGTGTGGGTTTCCTTGGAAAATACGAAGATGGACGTGAGAGTCAACCCTGACATTTTTGTTTAAATCTAAACCTGGATACGGTAGTGACATGTCATTTAAATGTAGATTCCAGAACACAAGAGTATCACGAGAAACAATTTAGCTGATGAGAGGGCCAAAGAGGCATCTTTTAAAACACCTTCTAATTTATTTAGAATACCCGTTAAGAATCTGCCCGAAAGCCAGCATATGAGATTACAAATCAGAATATCTCTTCGCAAAGTGAGAAGAAAGGGACTCATTACTTCAATTAATTTCACAGTGAGTCTACTAAACCGTGGTTTTCGGGGCTCAACTCCCGAGAGAAATAGTTTCTACCATCAACCGGTGTCGTTCCAATCACTGTTCATTGAATGCCTGTTTAGCTCGGGTTGGCATCGTTAGTGACCTCAAGTCACAGTGCACATGCATTCGAAGATCTGAATCACGTTCTATGGGAATACCCTTTGTACGAGCAACAAAGATCTACTCTCTTGAGTAATCTTCGACGCCAAAACTTATGCACTCCACTCCACACCTACCCACTAATCGCTAGACTATATCTGAATGTATGCAGAGCTCTGCACAATTATTTCAAAGAATGTAATTTATATGTTTAATAAGTAAAATATATCATTTATAGGTGATTGAAGAAACGTTTCAACCCTCGGTTCCGCATTGAAAACTACAACGCTCCTGAAACCTTTAAAATACACAATCGTTGACTTTAACCTTGCAAATTCTCAGCCTCGATACGCCAAGATTGGACCTGATTTTTGACGTGATATTATTATTTTGAGTGGATTTGCTAGCCAAAAATCCCTATTTTTTCATTAAAAAACAATCATTCTTTCCGCTTAAAGCTGATTCCTTGACCCTCTCCGATTTTGATGCATCATGGATGAGACTCTGGAAATTCTAAGTACATAGCCGAGTCTTTCACAGATTTTAGGAGGGACACATTGATTTTCGATCCGACTTTGAGGTTAAAAATATTACATTACTCTAACCTAAAAATTGCAACTCTGAACATAATTTTACGGTATTCATGATATAAAACATTGTCTGAACCGCGTGCGGAGGGGTAGTTATGGTACGAAGGACTTATAACACTCGCTTCGCTTGTGTCACAAGCAGACCTTTGTACAAAACTACCCGTCCACGTGCGGTGTCATGAAATACATTTCAGAGTAAAAGAATCGACTTTCCTGCGAAAAAATAGTTTTAGCTCCTCAGAATCAGATGTAATGGAGATTTTTAGTACATATTCTGAAATTTTGGAATGTTCTGCATTATATGATGTCCGAAATTTTCAAAGTATGTTTTTGAGGCCGAAGACTGAGCTCAAATGAAGGGCGAGACGGCGTTCATTCGGGGTTTAATTGGATGACGATTGCTCGATTGCAAAAAATCAACTTCTGCAAATTAATTTACGCGTACCTTCCATCATTCTATTGGACACATACAATAAAAAGATCTATGACTAGAAGGTGTGCTATGTGAAAAAATTTATCGCAATATACGAAAACGTCGGCGGAATTACCCTTATATATTTTTATGTAGCTGAAGATTCAGCAAAATATTCTCCGAGAGAGATTAAAATTGCTTAAAAAGAATACAATACATTACTGAGGTAATAATTCACAAAAATTGCCGTTATATCACGTCGGATGAATTGTAAGAGAGGACGCTTGCAATATGGTAATATAAGTATCGAAAAGTTCCCTCAACGAATCTTATATAAATTAAAGGTGGATGCTGATGAATCAACCAATGATACTGGACTAGTTGCTTTTGGGTTCTACTGATGACAGGATTACACTGAACTTCGTCACATCGTTTTTTGTTCGATTAGAGTGATCTATAGTTTTACAATTTTCAGTCAACCTTACGAAGGGAAGAATATGAAAAGATAGATTTAGCAAAGGACGACTTCCGACTAATCAATCTGAAGTCATGTCATTTACATTGACGGCTTGCGCTGATCACCGGTATGATTTTGAAATCTAATATTTTTCAATTCAATATGAATTCACAATCAGCTTTGGGCATTGGAACTGATCGTTACTCAATCTTTCCGGGAATGTCATATTCAATTCACAAAAATTTTACATTTAACATCAAAGTTTGGATGGTTGGTTCCCTATTGGAAATGATTTTGTAACGGAATGTTACAAAGGACGTGATCACAACTTTTTGTCATGGTAGTTATCACCATATTGGACTTTCGTGATCACGATTTATGAAAAGCTCTTGACGTGAAAGTTTGTCACGATGCTTGCCACGACCTTCTGTCATGATTTTGATCTGAATTTTTGGATTTGAGAGGGTACCGAATCACAAACGCGTTACCCTCTAAAAAAGATGTGTATTAGTCCTTTAAGTTTTGAAGATTAACGTGGCAAAGATAGGGATTTCAGTCTCTACCTCATATATCTCAAAGAATAGAACAATAGAAAGATCTGCCAAATTCGTGCTGATAGGAGATTGTGAGAGGAGAATTCCTGTGCAATTGCGCGGAAATCATGAACCTATGGTTTTAAAGGTAATTAATTTTGCAATAATTATTTAAAAAATGAACGGATCAAGAATCCGAACGACGAAATACTCTTGAAGATGATGTTCTTGAAAGCATTCCAATCAAGTTTCACCAGGATCGATGCTGTCGTCCAAGAGATAATCTCTCTCTAAATTACTCTTTGGCTTCTGTCTCTCTTGTATTTACCTAGCTGTCTCTCTATTACTTAACTAACAACTTAAAATTTCCAGAAAGAGCTGAGATACATCTGTTCCCTGTGCTCCTCCTTCTTTGCTTTCCCATCCACCCTTGTGAGGGTGGCTGGGGTCGAGAGGTGAGAGTTAAGGGTTGATTCGACCTCGAACTTGGATTTAGTGGTCTCATCACTTCCGAGTGCTTAGATATGCCTAGAAATCTCCCGTATAATACCTCTCTCATCCACCTAGGCTCCTTCTCTCCCACCCCGACCTTTCTCCCGTATATACTACTCTGGCCCCTATAAAGATAGGTTTCAAATTGTTGACGGAGTAAATTCTGATCTGTCTAATTTAGATGTATATTCTGCATGCAATGCTCTAAAGATAAACGCATTGAAGACGAAGGCGATGTTGTTTGAATAAGAAGTTTCATAAAGCTCTTACGCGACTCTCCTCCACCTCTGCCCATTGTTGCCGGTCAGCGAATCGAGTATAGCGATGAGATTTACTCGGAGTGGTGCTCGACAGTACCCTAGCGATGCAAAGTCAATGCGATGCGACTCTGAAGAAATCCTTCGCCTCTCTAGCAAAACTTCGACAAAGTAGAGATAGTATCCCACAAGACAGTAAATTGATGCTTACCAAGTCACGCGTGTTCCCTTATTTCGATTATTGTGCTGGCTTATCACTTTACCATAAAATGACTAGGTGTAAAAATGCAGCAGTCCGCTATGCCACAGGTGTGAGGAAATTCCAT
>JAPYYZ010003847.1:0-11185 GCA_030522705.1 Eretmocerus eremicus
AAGGGGGTCATGATATGGTAGTCGGCGCCAACATGTTTAGCCCAAAGCCATGTATATTCAGCTCAATATACATAGTATAGGCCTTGCGCGAAACATATCGGATTCAAAACCACCCGTCTCATGACCCCCCTTCTAGGGACCTTAGTTCAAAGTTCCTAACAAACAATTTTGTATTACGTTTGCCAGATGAATTCCGATAATTTTTAAACTTTCGATCCCATACTTTTCGTCAACCACTTGATTGATGTTTTGAGCGAATAATGATATTCGACGAATCAAAGTGACGTTCATCCTCTACATAATAACCAATCACATTATTCCTTCATTTACAGTGTGGTTGAATTTGCAACATACTCTGATATGAAGAATGCTATCGAGAAGCTTGACGACACGGATCTCAACGGCCGTAGAATTCGTCTAGTTGAAGACAAACGACGAGGCCGCCGCTCACGCTCCTCGAGCTCGAGATCTCGTTCCAGGTCAAGATCAAGATCACGTCGCCGTTCGCGCTCTCGCTCTAGGTATGTATCTGAACCACTAAATTACTTTTGTTGGTAGCTCTTTTTTGCATCCAACGTCGACAAAGCCCACGTAAAACTGTTGTAAACGGTTATATTGTTTTTAGATTCGATCGGTCCTCGGTGAATGAGCGTTTTTTTTCATACATTTCGTAGATTCATCCTTGACTGAGCAAGTGGTTTTCATCGTTTTATCGTTGCGCCTAATCAAAGTTGATTCATAGAACTTTTGGTATTGTTGAGTGCAGTTTAAATTTTCTTGCTCGCACGTGATTATTGTATAGTTTTACTGCAGATACTAACGTTTTTAGTGTCAATTAACATCATTCTGTTGGTAGACTCAAGCAAAACAGTACTTACTTCCAAGTTTCTTAGTTATCTAAATTGTTTTGACCAAGCATTTGTGAAGACAAAATTGTTTGTGTTATTAATATTGTACTATTGTTTGTGTGAGTCATTTGAAATTTGTATCTCTAACATCCGAATTAGTTCGTAGCATCTTTGCTTTTTCAAACCTCAGTTGCTCTCATGGTTTCATTCTTCTCATCCTATCGCCAGATTATCGTTTTTTTGTCTTCTGTTAACATTCAAGAATCGAAGCGGCTGATGTTTTGTTCTACTCCATTTAATTTGAATGTTTTCCACCCTATCCTCCCTCTCCTATTCCCTCCATTGCTCATAGTCACTACGAATCCTTCCGGTGCGGATATTTTAGAAAGTTATAGTACAAGTTATTCAAAGTGTAGAGTAATCTCAATGCGTTGCAAGCTCGCGGTTGTGTCGATACTGAGTAAATTATTTATTCACCGGTGATTCAAGTAGGTATCTTGATTTTCCTCCGCCACTGCTTGATTCACACGGCGGGCTCCATTTCGTACAATCATTATCGTGTTTCGTGAGTTTTATCCAGCAAACGAAATTGTGCCGAAGATTTCTTGGATAGTACTCTTACCACTTTTTGCGGTAGAAGTAAGGTTTTCGTCAATTGTGATCCGCCAATCGGTTTACATCCCGAGTGTCGTTAGTTACAGTACTTTCCTATTCTTTCGTCGCAAATTATTGTCACGCTTCTCCATTCTTTCGATGTCCATTAGATATAATTAGGCCTCGAATTAAGCAGATTTAAAGTAAGCGTCTTCTCCGAGAGACGAGTTGATGCGTATTATCGAGCTATTCCATTTGTCGAGTTCGGGTCGTGGGTTAGTGTAGAAGAGCTATAAGAACACAAAATTATTTGTTTAAATGTAAAAACATAATTTTGTTTTCTTTGTGCTTTAGGAGCCGTCGCAGCTCGCGTAGCCGTAGTCGCCGAAGCAGCCGTTCCAAATCAAGAGCACATTCTAAATCCAAATCTAAGTCCAAATCCAAGTCTCCTGAGCGCAGTCGCTCACGTTCCAAGTCCAAGTGAGTAACTTGCGTCCCATCATTTTTACTTTATTTGCCGCAAAACTTTCAGTCTCTTTCTGATTTTTTGCCTCCTTACTTTGAATGCCCGAGCTGACAGTCTTTGTACTTGGCTGAAAAGTTGAATACATCTTCTGGTTTGACTTGACGCTTGAATTGCAATCTTCATCGCCTATATCGAGCAAAAATTAGTTTTTTTTTGTTGGCGCATACCAGATGATTGATTGTAGGAAGGTATAATCTTATCGTTTTAGCGCAATAATCTGATGATTCTTTGCAGGTCAAGAGATCGCTCAAAGTCCAAGTCGAAATCGAAGAGCAAATCTAGATCTCGCTCCAGGTCTAAGAATGACAGATCCAAATCAAGATCGCAGTCAAAGTCGAAGGCTAAGTCACCATCAAAGTAAGTCTGTTTGATACGTTCACTCTCGACACGAAAATCTTTGGACTTTTCTGACCTTGTCGTTGCGAGCTCGGATCGTTCATCCTTTTGAAAGCAAGTGTGAGCCCCTGTCAAACGTAGCAGTGTCGTGTCAAATGGACTCCTCATGGTCTACATGTTTTGGATTTTTCCGCCTAGTGTGCAAAAAGCACCAACTTAACGCTCGCTGTGGATCGGAAAATGTGTTCTTTCCGAGCTCCGAGACGAAAAAATCGTATACGCGCAGTTCACGTACATGTTCTTAGTACGAGAAATTTAGTGCCCTCGTTTCACTTAGGGTGCAATAGCGTGCTCATGCCAAAAACACGCACACCGGTGCGGAATACCCAATCTTCTTATGCAATAGCGCGTTTTTTCTCCTATTGCCTTTCTCTCATCTTTGAGTAAATTACAAGAGCACTTGGAAATATTAAATTTGATGATTTTCCAGGGAAAGATCACGAGAGAGTCGCGAACGTTCCAGAGGCGACCGATCCAGATCTGCATCGGGCAGCAAACACAGCAAGAGCCGCAGTCGCTCTCACTCTCCCATGAATGGTGACAGATCACCTGACAAGAAAGACGATTGAATCACTAGATTTACTACACTTGACTACTCCAAACCACTTATCAAATTTCTTCTAAGAGCTTAATTGAATTAGTTCATATGATCACGTACACAACCGAAGTTGCATTTTACATTCCCTTCATTCATCAAGAGCATACCCTATCAATTTTCTTATATTTACATATGTTATATATGTTGTGGAAAACTTCACTTTCCTATTTTTGGTTATAGAAGTATTGTGCGTAATACTTTATAGTTTTGATTGAAACGATTTGAGTTTCTGTGACCTAATCAGTGTGTAATAAATATCTGAAAGTATCTCATGGCTCACCGTTCTCTTCTTTTTAGATGTTGAAGCTAATAATATTTCTTTTATGATGATGCGCACGACCGAAGCCCTTAGAGTATGCTTAAAGTTCAATAACTTCTCGCCCAAATCTTGCATGATTGCATTGATTTTTTATCAACTTCAGAATCGTCACAGCTGCAAAATTCAAGGGCGAGTCTTCAGTAATCTCATTCAACTAATTGTTTCTAATTACAATCCTTGATTATACTTATAACCGACAGAGCACTACAGAAGGAATAAAACGTTGTCAAAATTTTGCTGGGGTCGGGCAAAGGCAATTCGTTGATATAATCTCGACTAAAACAGCATTAAGATTTAACACATCGCGAATTTCACACCTTCCTCAGTTTGAATGGAATATCGTTTTTTCTGATCTCACGAAGATTTGCAGAACAGCCGTTACAAATCCATCCTTTTGCAAAATGCAGTGAAATCTTCCCATAGCTTATACCCTCGATGCACTATGAGAGTTGATCGTTGCATGACAATACTATTGTCTATTATTGGGAAGTGTCCGCTTTTGGGAGATTTTACTGTAGATCTTTTTACAGGCTTACCTACATGATCTCTTGAAACTACTATTCAGTCACGTTTCGAGAAGAAATGTAAGCAGGTATATGTATATATAAAAATAATACTGGTGCTCCACAAAATCTTTGGAGTGCTTGAGTGGCTATTATCATCAAAATCATACAATTGCGATTGATCGCCGACTACTAGTAAAAACTTCTTATATATTTTCCTGCTGGATGACTCAACCCTCGTCATCTCCGAAATATGTAGCTTAATAATCGATGGAAATGTAACCGAGATGAATCGTGTTTTGGGAATACCCACTGCTACTCAATCGGTGAAATTCATGTGTCAGTTAATTGTAGCCGATAATCGGTGTTTTGTTCGCGAGATTCTTCCTTATTTTTAGATCATTTCTAGAGGAATTCAGATATAAGCCTTATTTGATTATTCGCCTTTTCGAGAGTTTCCTGACTAATTCAAGTAAGATAGTGAATTTTCCTCGAAATTGAAATTTTGTGAGATGAGTGTGCTCATGTTCGTAACAAGTTTCTTATGTTTCTAACTTTGACACATTTCAACAATTTCCAGCATAGCTTCATCTTATCGTGAAGCTTTTTTCAAATCTTCCAAAATGAGCTGTAATACATACACGAACTAAAGCCGAGGAATCCTAGTGCAACAATATATGATTTATTCAGAATTCCCAAGGAATCGTGCCTAATTTTTTCGCACGATACAGCATTTTGTTTATAAAATCAAACCAAAATTGAAATTTGCAACTTTGAAAAGAAAATTTTGAAGGTTCTAAATTGAGGAAGAAATTGTAAATAATGATTTTCTGAATTTCGCGAGGGCACAAAAGTCCATATTCCATAATCAGCCCACATCATTTCACCTCTTGATTTTTCTACATAAGAAATTGAAAGGAATAAGCAGCAAGATCGGAGTTCACGCGTACTCAAGATTTTGGTATTATGAAATTGGTTCTACACGCTTACCTCAGTTATACAGCGTTCTCCATTCATCCAAGTCTTGATTCTCCCAGAGCAGGAGACATTTTGATGATCGATCGATAACACATTCATCTTGAAGAATCTGAGCTATGAGCCCAAAATAGGGTTGCCTTACGCCATTGGATTGCAAGCCCGATCGAGTTTTCAAATTTACACCAACTACTGGAAAGCAATCAAATGGACGGAAAACCACGAGCCCCGGCGGAACACAAAAATAATATCACCTGTGTACCAGAACAGGCTGATAGACGAGGTGCGTATAGGTACAATTTTTCATCGTCGGCGCGGCCAAGCTATAAATTTCTGTCTCGAGTTGAGACTCCAGTCGAGTGGCTAAGCATAAATTTAAATTTTGATCATTCTCATCGCGCCAAATTCTTTTGCCTCGTACAAGAGACGTGATTTTTTTTTAGAGGATTACCATGAAAAAAATTTTGAGATTTCGAGTCCGAACAATTTTAGTTCGCTTTCAGACGACCGACTCAGTCGATACAAACCACAACAGTTTCGTTGCTTATTCGATTAGATCTTCACGTTGTTCTTTATGAGCAATGGTAATTTTCAAAACCATTGGAAATATCGAATCAAGCTATGCAAGACTCAACTTCAAAGCGTGTTTAATCTGTACTGATCAAGGTGTTTGTTTTTCTCGTGGTAGAAGTAAGTTCTCCCTATAGACATTGTATTCAAAGAGTTTGCTTACGTTCACAAATAGGATCCACGATATTGTCACGTGAAAATTCGATTTGGGGAAAACCTCTCGGTAAAAAAACTGATGATTATATATAGTAATACAGCCTACAAAATACGATTATTGCAGGCGTATTATCAGGATTCTATTTGGAACCGACTGTCATCTCGATCCATGACGGAGATCTTTGAATGAGATCTGTAAAGGGTATGAATTATCGACATAGGTATAAGGGAGAGCAGGTTTATATTGACACAATTTGAACTATAGCGATTCTATGATGTTTGTGGGTCTACGCACGTTTCGGAATCTTGAAGTGTTACTCAAGAATAGACACAAAAAAAGTTTCAGATCTTTGAACCTCAGGTTCCATATAGGTTTTTGGAAATTGAAAAGGGAAAAGGTCGTTGAGTAATTGCTTCACAGACTGGGTCGATAAAAACCAAGCTTGGGGCTACATTGGGGACAGTCTCTAATAACAAAATAAATGTATCTTTCGTACATGCTGCAAGTTTTTTTCCGTCGTTCAAAGAGTGGTGAAGAAGGTGAAATGGGGCCAAAAAGCTTGGACTCGCCTGAATTTTTTTGGGAGAATGACCAAAAGGAGGCGTTCTACCACGTTTCTTCGACATCTTGGAAATCAGCACATTGATCAATAGGAGCTGTCCAACATTGCTTCAGAGCACACTTTTTCACGTGAAAAGTAGAAAGACTGTTGAGCGACATTTTTGAAGAATTTGAACTGCTGGTACGTATCATCGCACGCACAAATGTATGCCGCGTCTAACTGTCAAAATCAAAAATTCCTTCAAAAACTCAGATACTCTGATTATCACTTTTTTAAGAAGAAATGCAGCCGAAGGCGTAAGTGTATTTACGGCCTCCTTACGCTATTTCAGATCGTTATCGTATGCCGCAAATTACATTTTTCATTTATTTACAGGAAATTTTTTGCATTACAAAATAGAGAATAATGCTACAAATTCCCACGACTGTGAGATGATTTTTAGAGCCATTTCTTGATGTCCAAAGTCTTTTGCGATTTTCTGAGCAAGTGATTTCTTAGCTGTCTTTTACTTCTTACGGCAGGGCTGGAGAACTCAGTCTTTTGGGTGTTTCATATGTAGTTCCTGAAAGTTACAGTAACGATATGGATACAGTACAGCCTTGGAAACTATGTGTGTTTTTGCATTTGCAAAAATTAGCGTGATAACGGACAAAATTTGGCTGTTAGATTGTGCAGGTAAGTGGCCATCTCAGAGAGACGATGAGTTGGTATGTTGTCTACGAATTGAGCAGTGGAGAAAAAGAGATATCGCTCAGGTCCATCACTTTGAACAACTTGCGATGGTTCATTTCCAACTTCACGATGAGTTCATAAGGAGAATGTTCTAGGATATCGACCTATTGAAAGCTCCAATGAGGATGTGGACCACAATATGCAACGCCCGGCGGGTAGTTCAAGCTTTGAACTTCTAAGTAGCCGCGTTTCACGATGTGACGATCTAACTCGCCCACCCCGCAGGATCTCGATGTCTTGGTGTCCTATAATTTCGTTTTCCTTGAATAATTTCCAACGTAATTTGACTGGTTTATTCTAGAACATCCGGCTTGCACGGCCGCGGTATTCTAGGCCGAACCAGTCAAAAGTGACCAAAGCCATTCCAGATTACGGTATTCTATATTGGTTTATTTCATAAGTTATGAGGTAAGTTGGAAAGTTATGAAAGAGGGTCGAATCACGGCAAAACACGAAGTAGTGATGAGTCATTCAAGGCACACGAGGCATATTTTCGGCGAAAGATGAGAGTGCCTGATTGGATCGAATTGGTTAGATAGTTGCGACCTTAGTCGTGAACTTTGTCACCAAAATACTTGAACCAGCATTATTATTTCATTCTCAAGCGAATTCAATGATTTCTGCGTCCACGTACATCGTCATTGACAGCTGATTTCGAGTAAGCATGAAAGCACGCCAGAGAGTAAGAATACTCCGTCAATTACTTGTGCGCGCGAGCAATACATGTAAATGTATATCAGACAGCGATGCGGGGGAAAAACGGCGGCGCGCCTTTCTCTCCCACCCCAAAATATATATAGTGAGCCGGTATAGCCCCCTTTCCACCCGCCGAGAATCTCCGTACGTGTGCGCGAGTGTGTGAGTGTCCCGGGCCCGTTGCCGCGTCACGTCGCGCCAAGAGGAGCTAGAGCGCTCGCGCTCTCGAAACGCAGCCCGATCGAGAGAGCGCAGTTGAGAGACAGCTCCCGGAGTGCAGCCGGCCAGTCTTGGCTCAGCCCTCGCGACCGCCGTTGCCCCAGCCTCCCAGCGACACACCACCACGCCCGACTCCCACTCCACACGTATACCGCACCGGTAAGCCAGCCGCTCCTTGCCGCGGATAAAACATACGCGAATCATCCTTGCTTGCGCTCGTGGAACGTCCGACTCGTGCACGACACCGGCTCGTTGCTTGCCTGCTTGCCGAGTTGCCGAAGAAGCGCGAGGACGAGCGGGATTAATCAACGCCGGTGATTCGAATGCGGTCCCTTGGATGGGCGGGATAGTGTTTTTTCGGGCAGCGTCTCCTGCTCTCGGGGGGCAGGCGACGCGCGGCAGGATCTGCCATTTTGCGCGCCCGTGCAGCAGCCGGACGCTCTGCTGCTTCTGCCGCTGTATATAGCTCCCGAAGGACTCCTCGCGACGAGCTGTTGTGCTCTTGCTCTTTTCGATTGGTAGTCCTCGTCTACGCAGTCTAAGACTTCGCGCATTTGAAATCTGTGTTCTTAAACAAAAGACGATCGGCATCTCTCGTTCCATCCATAGACATAGGAAGAAGTTCCATCTTTCCGAGGAGGTGATCCTTCGGGCTCAGCCGCGACGGTTATGCCCTTTTTGCGGTCGTTCGGTGTGGCAAGTATACCTGTAGTCTGTACGCAGTCTAGTAGTCGTGATTCTTCGACGTATTGGAGAATGGAAAACGATCGCGGGAGCGGGGATGATCGGCTATCGCCGAAATGTCGCGCTGGTGATGAGTCATCCCTCGTCGCGCCGCAGGATACGTGCGATGCGCGGAGGGGTATATAACGTTCTTTTTTTGCGATTTCGGCTGACGGAAACGACGCGTGTGTGTGTCTTTTCCTCCCACTTACGAATTCCGAGCTTGCGATAAAATGACATTCGGTGCGGAGCGATACTCGATATCGTTTCCCTCGTCTGCTACGCCTCGCTTTGACATTTGCACATTTGCGGCGCATTCGATGTGGTTTGCGCGACGATCGCTGCTCTGAGACATCCACACTTCGCATTTCAAAGGGATGAGTCAGTTTAGCGCCCCGCGTATGAGCGCAGTTCCCTGGAACTCGCTCGATCTGTATCCTATAGTTTATTGCAAATGGTACTTTGATTGATTCCATGAAGCACATTCTCTATGTTTTTTTTCTTTTTTTTCATTTGTTGGACCAAAATTGACCAGAATTGAGTTCGGAGGGCTGAAAACTGTAAACTAACAGTCGAAATTTGAATCAAGTAACACGTCTGCACCACGAAATTTGGCATTCAACTTCTCTTTACGGTGTTAGATACAGCATCTCCGAGGATGAACTCTTGTAAGGCAAAGGCATTTCGGATACATTTTTATCGATTTTGTTTAGACTCGGCAGACATTTCCTCTACAATGTTGTGTGTACGTACAACTTATCTCTTAACTTTAAGTAAATACGCAAACCTCCTACCGATAAAGATACCAATATCACCATATAACTTGGCGAGGTTTTAGAGAAGTGGATCTTTCATTTGCAGGTCCCAAAGTACCAGGAAATCGGTTTGTGCGTGAAAAGTATGAAATATAGCTTGTGAAACATGATTTCTCATCTTCGAGGCCCAATGATGAATATGAGAATGTCAAATCTAAAGCCACTCGTAGAACATCAGCAAAATCTGAGTGAAAAGTCAATTAATTTAATCATCGCAACGAATTTTTCAACTCTTTGCATGCGAAAATTTTCTACAGTCTTTTTCCGAATCGTAACGGGATATTGAAGACAATCGTCAATTACCGTGACAAATACAGTAAACTTATGCTGAAAATCGGCAAGATGCACAGAGCAACATTTTTTCGAACAGATACATTTTTTAGTCCGGGTACTCAATCTAAATGAGGTTATTACAGAAAAAGTCCACTTTGGATACTCGAAGGTCGATTCTGCAACGCGCCTTGGACGGCTGTCGAGAATGAATCGATCACCGGTATCTAAACCGATGAAATATATTTTCAAATATTTGCAAATCTGTGGATGAAGTTCATGTATACGCAGGTTTGAGGAATTCTGGGAATAAGTGTGGATCTATCGACTGAAAAATGGTTTGACACGCGTGAAATTTCTTGCATCGAAAGCCACTTCCTTCATGTCGAATCAACGAGTTTACTGTTACGATGTTGCGAACCGATCGAGATAACGTAAGACTCTTCTCCAAATCGACGATCCATAATCGAACTGACTATCCACTCGAATCTCTCTCTCGCTCTCGCTCTGCCACACGCGTAAAGATTATTATTAGATTTGCAGTCATACCTGTCAAGTTTATCTGCAATAGATTGGATTTTCAACCTCGCACTAATGCAACCTAGCCATCGATTTAAAGCATGACGTGTCTAAAGGCAACACACCCACTGCAATTTAGCCTCTAGTCCTTTCATGAAACCCTGCAACCTCCACCAACTAAATCCGTACACACAGTATTGCAACATCGCGTCTCTCGCAGTTTTATTATCGCATTTATCATCTCGCGCTCGATGAACCGTTTCGAAATTTCGCCATAGGTCACCCAGCAAACCGAAAGATATCGATTGCCTCGAGTATGGGTACTCGATGCACGAAAATGAGTTTTGCTCGCAGAGCGTGGCACGCGGTGTACTCGAAAGAGCATAAAACGGAGAAAACGTGACAGGTGTTTATAAAAGGCGCTTCTGCTCTCGACTCGTTTGGAATTGGCTCACAGGTGGCTCGTGCATATAACGCGATCGCGCCAAATGGAAAGTGGAGAGGCTTTGAAGTGGTGCCTTCGCTCGAGAGCGAAAAGGAGCCTCTCCGTGGTGAGCAGAAATCGGACTTTGAAAAAAATCGCGAGGATGCGACGATGAAAGAGCGGAAATCGCGCGTCCCGGCGCAAACTCGGCTGTGCCAACTCCTCTAACGGAATGTCAATGAGCAGTTGACGATAATTCTCTCTTCTTCTTTGCCCCTTCATACGAATACGCTATGATTGAACCTCTCTTTTTTTTTCTTCTCTTCTGCATGCGCATCCTACTTATTCGCAACCGTTTTGCTCATTGTTCAATATTGTCGAGTCAGATTGTAATGCCTCACACTCTGCACTTCGAATCTTACAGAATGTTAATTTGAAAACCACGAAGACAGATATGAAACTGATTATCCAAAGCCTTTTCACTCGCGAAGCATCTAAGAACGTCTGTGTGGCGTGTGAGTTAGTAATCGGATTCGTGCCTTTTTTGAGCCAAGATACCTGAACATTTCCACAGACAATTCCTTTTGCTAACACGTTTCGAAAATGCTTGCTGAAAACTCTTTTACCTCGCAAGCGTAGCGGTTCGAAGCCGGTATCAATGTCGCAAATAAAAAATAAGATAATAAGCTCGTTGTCCACTGTCGGTGGTTATTTTTGGGTTGTGACTGAACTGATTCTT
>JAPYYZ010003848.1:0-11185 GCA_030522705.1 Eretmocerus eremicus
TCTCATTCCTATTCAAGTCCGATTGAATCCAATTCGTTCCGATACAGAATTCCGATTGATCCCGATAGGATATTGGTCAATCGGAATGAATGGATTCTTCCGGCTAGGGAAGTACGACGCGTAACATGTGTATGGCATTTCGCTTTGCAAGAAGGACATGATGGGTGAGCATACGGCGCTGGATCAGTCGTCCACATTTGGGGCCGTACGCTCGAAGCGCGCTACATTGCGTGGGATGAAACGACCATCCCCTATTTTGCTCGCTCGTCTCAATTTGTTCAGCTACTAGGGACACGCCGCGTGAACATTTCCCTGTACTACGCACGGCGGCGCACGGGAATAGAAATGCATTCTACCTGTTTCAATACTCCGACCGGCGCCAGTACGCTCGATCCCCGGATTCATTGACCGCGAAGGAACGCGGGCGCAGGTGCTCCCTTACTGAGATGATTTTTAACTGCTCAACACAGTCGCGGGCTGTATGAGAACGTTTCCTGCCGTGGCAAACGCGTCGGAGCGACCGGAGCGCCGCGGCGCGACCGGATCTCGTAATACGCGCATACCTCATCACTAGCACTCTCATCTTCGCATGCTTAGACAGAATACAGAGAAATCGCAAAGGGCCGTAACGAATAATAATAATTGTTTGAGCACTTGACACAAAATGACGTGGGTGCGGTGTCGCCCATGTCAATCTGTGTTTATTTTAAATGACCTTTTCCATATTTATTGAGTGTAGCAACTCTCATGCAGTTCACTAATACTCCTAGTAACTCAGAAGATTCCATACCGGTAGCTGTACTCAGATATTTGTCAGTCTTCAAACATCTCAGGAAACTGAATTTGTCCTCTACCTGTACACCAACATCTACATAACTCTCATTCTCATTGTCAACCATTTCATCCGCTGACGCAGCTAAGTAATATTACTTAGGGGGGTTACTTCCATCATATCAATCCCACTGTCGAAACTTTGTTCACTGGTCATTACACTCTTGTCCAGTGCTTGATGCTAGTAGATAGATTAACCGCATGGTCATCAATTGACTGGGAGCAACATCATTCGATGCATAACTAGCATCTTTAGTAAGACATTGACCATTCTCATCACATCCATCATTTTGAATGATCCTCTTCAATTGTAGCTTCGGATGATAATTCGATCAGGCCACAATCATCTGTTTTGACACCGTTCATACAAATAGGCGAACAACAACTTGAATCTCTCATCTTGCTCATTCTACCTTGGCAAATTCAGTGACGGTAGTGCTTCGTAGCTCAAGAGTAGCATGTCTGACTCAAATTGTAGAGCTGTGAAACAGTGCAATTACAATCTTTGAACATCTTTCCGCAAGCATTGGAAATTTCTATTCTTGCATTCTTGCAAGTAGTGAACAAGGATGATTCTTCATTGAAGCTTTGCCTGGATATTTGCACTTCTCTGTCCTGAGACGCAGTGAGCAAGCCATCTTCGTTTTGTTACGCAATCTTACTTTGAGCACATGAAGCCAGGCACTCAACTAATATACTTTGCTTCCGTTACCAGAATCGTCAATGACGTATACATGGCGTGAAGCTTTCTTTTTTGTTACTTTTGGAAATTGATGAAAGGTAATATCTGCATTGCAGAATTACTGTTACAGCCAGGTACTGAGCATCTCTCCATATTCTCACATCTCGATTTCCAACTGCAGCTTCCATATTCGACCTTTGTTGGAAAAAATCGGTCAGAAAGATCACGAACTAGCCACGACGCTACTCTAGTCTGCGGCTTTTAGACGCTGCTGCTCGTCGTGCTCGTCCGCTTGCTGTGAGGGGAGCTCTGAACGATTGCACTGCTCACAGACGAGTGCGAAAGCATAAGGTATGGTGAGCTTGTACAACATACCTGTGTTTAAACTGACTGTCATTCGGATTTGGAAAAAGTAGCGAATGGATTCGCTTCTCAGCAGCCAGAATCGAAGCCAATCTGTACCTCCAAGTGAATAGTAAAGGCACGAACGATATTCAAGGGATTTATGGCAAGTCAATACATAAGAGAATCGCTCTGATAGGGAGTTTGTCATTCATAGTATATCTTCTCTAGAGAAATTGAACTTCATCACTCACATACTCGAGAAATATCCATTTCTGATGAGGTGATTTTATCTAGTACAGCCACAACCGGTATAGCCTACAGTAGCGCTGTTATTTCAATACGAAACACGACGGGCAGAATGATACGATTATATATTCCTCGTCACATACTATGGCTCATCATTGAAAGCTGGTCAATTTTCTCCATATCTGAAGGATTTTATGGATCCATAGATAATATGATCATATAAACGGAATGATGAACGTGAAACCATTAACACTCACTTGTAACGATGAAAAACTATGGCGATGATGTGTCTACAGTATCTCGAGGGGCCGACAAGGCATGTGGGGGTAGATTGGATAGTTTCCTTAATCCCACTGAATTCACGTATAACTCCCCACGGATTACTGTTCAGATTTTTTATTTGTGCACATAGCCCCCGGATCAGGATGCGGTCCTCTGGCCGGTCAGGCATGATTTCGCTACATTGAAGGACGAATCCAGCCTTGGAGGAACGCTGCCCCTGAACAGAGTACCTGGCTTCCCTGCTGGAAATAATTTCCTGGGACCTACCTGCGATCTCAGTGGGATCCCAGTGAGAGACTGGGACCGTCCTGGGACCTCCTGGGACCTGCATGGGACCTCGCAAAATGGGTGTCTACGTACTAAAGGACCTCCAGGGACGTCGCGGGACCTCATGGGACCTCATGAAAAGCCCATGGGTTCCATGGTAAACCCATGAGACCATCCTGCTACCTCCTGGGACCTGCATGGGACCTCGCGAAATGGGGCTCTACGTACTCAAGAACCTCGAGAGACGTCATGGGACCTCTTTAAAAGTCCATGGGACCCATGGGACCACCCTGGGGCCATCGTGGGACCTCCTGGGACCTGCATGGGACCTCGCGAAATGGAGCTCTACGTACTCAAGGGCCTCATGAAAAGCCCATGGCATTTTCATGAGGTCCGATAAGGTCCCACCACGTCCCTTGAGGTCCTTAAGTACGTAGAGCCCCATTTCGCGAGGTCCCACGCAGGTCTCAGGAGGTCCCAGGAGGTCTCAGGATGGTCCCAGGGGTCTCATGGGCTATCTATGAGGTCCCATGAGGTCCCACGATGTCTTTTGAGGTTCTTGAGTACGTAGAGCCCCATTTTGCGAGGTCCCATGCAGGTCCCAGGAGGTCCCAGGAGGTCCCAGGATGGTTCCAGGATGGTCCCAGGAGTCTCATGGGCTATTCATGAGGTCCCATGAGGTCTCACGACGTCCCTCGAGGTCCTTGAGTACGTGGAGCTCCATCTCGCGAGGTCCCATGCAGGTCCCAGAAGCTCCCAGGATGGTCCCAGGATGGTTCCATGGGTCCCATGGGCTCTTCATGAGGTCTCATGAGGTCCCACGACGTCCCTCCAGGTCCTTGAGTACGTAGAGCCCCATTTCGCGAGGTCCCATGCAGGTCCCAGGAGGTCCAAGGATGGTCCCATAGGTGTCCATGGAAACCATGGGCTTTTCATGAGGTCCCATGAGGTCCCACGACGTCCCTTGAGGTCCTTGAGTACGTAGAGCCCCATCTCGCGAGGTCCTATGCAGGTCCCAGGAGGTCCCAGGATGGTTCCATGGGCTTACCATGGAACCCATGGGCTTTTCATGAGGTCCCGTGAGGTCCCACGACATCCCTCGAGGTCCTTTAGTACGTAGAGCCCCATTTCGCGAGGTCCCATGCAGGTCCCAGGAGGTCCCAGGATCAATCCATGGGTTCCTCATGGATCCCATGGGCTTACCATGGGAACCCATGAGGTCCCATGACGTCCCTTGAGGTCCTTCGGTACGTAGAACCCCATATCACGAGGTCCCATGGAGGTCCCAGGACGGTTCCAGTCTCTCACTTAGATCCCAGGAAATTATTTTCAGCAGGGTTCAAGGTTCACCCCAGCATGCTCCACAGTATTCTGGAATTCGATGGACATTCTGGATGTTTTCCTCAGAAAAATGCATAACTCTCTGTAGAACCGCAAGCGCGAGGCTGCACTCAACCACACTGCCCATCCACTCCCATCAGTGACGGTCTGATTGGCGCTTCGCGAGACTACGCGAGACTATTCCTCTCTTGCACTTTCCACCCTTACCCGACGCTCAGGGACTACACAACCCAGTTGCACATGTGAACACCACTAGTCTTACTGTCGAGTCATGATATTCCACCTTCAATGTTTTTAATACTCCGTTTTGTTTGCAATGTGATTGATGTTGAATTATCCCATGCTCGATGTGGAGGCTGGATTCTAGATGAATCAGTCAATGATTCATCTACATCCTGTTCAGATGAACTGCTCTCCTCTCCAGGTATTCCAGTAGAATATTCGAGCTCTAATCGCTTTTCCAATCTGTATTTTTCTACCCTTAGTCGATTCAGCGGAGCAGCTTCCTCGGCTTTCCGACAGATGATACTCTGGAAACAAGTCTTCAAAACAACTGAATCTGATGAACAATTAGTTGATACATTACTTGTAAATCAAAACATAACATGGAAGGGGTAAGCGATATGCATTGGCAATCTTCAATTTCTCTGGCAAATTTCCACATAGAGTGAGTTTCCAAATAATTCTCACGCGGAGGATATGCGATAAGCTCTCGCGCGCAACTCTCCTCCGTGCCACGACGGTGCAGCCACGACGGCTATGCGAACCACGTAACCCTTGCAGGCAGTTCGTCGGCCGTCGCGGGTGCAACGTCATCGTTTTTGACGGAGTTTTGCTCGTCCCCACCGCGATTTCGGGCACGCCACGAACCGTCATCGTCGACGACGACTCGCGTCGCGGACGGATTGCTCTGATCAACCATTTCATTCACACTTCTCTCTCAACTCTCCAATTGCTCCATTAAAATCACTCTCTCCATTGATTCACTCGTGTTCTCTCTGAAGATCAGAATCCTCTGTTTACGTGACATCTTCCTTTTGGTGCTAGACGGGGTACTTTTCCTTGAGTTTCCCAAGATTCTCTACTGAATTTTTTGCGATTCTTCAGAAAAAATTTCGTGAGAGTGTCGTGAGTTGAAATCAAGAGGGGAGAGAGCCGAGCAGCCAAACGAGAGGGAATGCATTAGCCTGGCCACCCGCCCGCTCGTACATCAACCCATCCAAGAAAGTTGGACCAACGTGCCCACCCGCTCGCCCACAATTCATCCAGCGAGCCGGACCGGACTTCATCCATCAGTCTACAGTGTCTTATCCAACAATCGCCCATTCAGCAGCTGGCTCATCGTGGAAGGTGTGGCATGCTGACGGCGACCTCTTTTATCGTGGCCTGCTGTAGCTGCTTGGAACAAGCGTAAATCCCGATCTTTTCACATTTTTTCGGCTTGCGCCCTAATTCAATCCTGTTCACGCATTCACCTCTATTGCTCGCGTGGAACTTCATTCGAAAAGGTCAATGAGGCCAAAGTCTCAAGTTTGTTTTCGAAATCGAAGAGCAAGGAGTCCCTGGCTCCCACCAGAGCTATTTCAAGAGAATTCAATTTCCGTGCTGAATCATTTGACAGGAATCAGAGAAATGATGAGTTTGAAAACCTAACTGAACGGGCTGGGTATGATCCTAGCACGTTGAATCTTTCCTCCAATGAGGAAGGGGTAGACGGAGGTTGGGGGGGGGGTGATGGGAGCGCGGGAGGGACCTTGAGAGATAGGAATCAAGCGCCGGTAATTGACCGTAACGATTTGCCGATAATACCACGGCAATTTGTCAGACTGAGCTATCAGCAGTGGCCCGAGTCGGCACCGGTTGTTGAGGAATCGCCAATCCGGATGCAACCGATCCGTCCGCTCGCCGCGAATCAAGTCGCACCCCCTTCACTACCGCCGTTATTTTGTGTGATGGGGCCCAACGGCCAAATTTTTGAAATATGGAGGCAGAAAAATCTTGCCCCGGATTCA
The DNA here is from genome assembly GCA_030522705.1 of Eretmocerus eremicus. Classification (NCBI taxonomy): domain Eukaryota; kingdom Metazoa; phylum Arthropoda; class Insecta; order Hymenoptera; family Aphelinidae; genus Eretmocerus; species Eretmocerus eremicus. Next base: position 6,007 of record JAPYYZ010003848.1, read on the forward strand.
AGAATACGTAAGACTTCCTCACTCAATCCGGACACCAGAATTCCAATAAATGAGCGAAGACGAAATTTCTCGAATGGACAGCAATATTTCAAAACTGAAATCGTGAATCAGGGGAGCCGAAATAATTCTCCAAAGCCCGCAATTCCGAATTTGATACAGAGAGATTAATTCAAACAGTTTTCACAACAGCTTCCTTGGGGTTCTGCCCAATTCAAGGAGCAGAATACTCATCGGAACGGGTTTTCCGACAGACCCGTGTGCTCTAGCTAACTGAAACCAACAATATTCAAATCAAAGTATTCCTCGAAATTTCAATGTACGAGAATTCGATATGAATAATTTTGCTTATAGAGAGGCTGCTTCCGTTCAAAATTTGGCCCACGAATCAAACCAGGAGTCGAAACTTTCTCCGGAAGAGTGAATTTCAACGAAATTTTAAGGATGCGGGCGAGAATTGATGATGTCAAGGTTTTGATCTACATCGACAGACTGGAGGCGCCCACCGAAATCAATATCAAGCCTGCGCTACGTCTAATTTAGACGAACAACGCAAATGCTACACTCCCCAAAAAGGTAATGGGACTCGGTCGGATCCGCGAGATTTTGTTCAGGCAAGACCGAACGGACCCGCCCGTGTACCACAACAAAGTCACACCCAGCACGCCGAAATTGAGAGCCACATAGCAGTTGATAGTGGGAATATTCAGAGTTCGAATACTCAAACACAGTTCATTCAGAGGGGAAGGAACTCTTCAATGCGAACGGTTTCAAGGAATGAAATCGAGATCGATTCCTATAAGTACCTTGAGAATATTTGAGAGTTCACCGGAGATTCTGAGTAATTGAACGCTTTTTGTGCAGCGGAGCAATCTGCACCGAGCGTGGGGGGACCGGAGTCTGACTGTATGATTCCAATCACTCTGGTAAATAGATTGAGAGGAATTGCGAAAGCTCGATACGGGTCATCAGTGATGAATCTCGCATCTGTTGGAAAATTCCTCGAAGAGTTGGAGGAACAATTTTCGTTTGTTGATTCTTTGGATGACGTCATGTCTGAGATCAAGGCATGTATAGGAAGAACGGGAGAGTCATTGGAATCATCCGGCACCCCGATCCAAGGAATGTTGGCGAGATTCAGAGTCATTGCGAAAACGAAAACGAATTATACGTCGGCCAGAATCGAGTCCCGCACGCGTCATGCTGAGGAAGCGGTGATGACCAAGTACATCATTGGCATGAGGATCGAGTTGGGGAACATAGTGCGAAATGGTGAGCCAAGAAACATTCGCAAAGCGATGAAGTTCGCCCAGCAGGCAGGAATGCAACGGAGGCATTATCTGAATGAGGAGGAGTAGCGCGTGCACAGTCCCACTCGACCTCGAGAACCACTTGCGACGCAAACGTTTGCATCATAGAATCACAAAGACAATGCAACCATTCTTCCGGAACGAATTATGTTGGAGCAGAATGTTAGAAAAATGGAAAGCGACAGTCTGCCAGTACTGCGAAAAACCGGGACATGATGCCAAAGTTTTCTGGGTACTCGAGGAACATTTTAAGAGGAATAATGTATATATAGACCGACCGAGTACCCGCTTCAATCGTAACGGCCATCGTGGTAGAGGAAGAGAAAGTGGAAATTTACGTGATCTTCACGAAAACTCGGAGAACAGGCCACCTCCAACGCATATGAGTCCCCTGAGGCCCCTCAAGGACCCTAAAAATCAACCCAATCACCCCAACGCCGGTTCGAATAGTGGGATTTTGGCCACAACAGGTTCCACCTGTTCAACCGCAAACTCGCTCAGCGGGAAATTCAGGCGGGCGTTTAACCTAAATCCTCGTTCGTCACACTCTTCAGGCGCCGGGCTCTTCGATGACGTAATTCCACCAATATCATCGATGGCGAGCAGTCGAAACGATGGCGAGGGGCCATCGGCGGATTCGGCATCAGATAAACAATCGTCATGTGGTGGCGAACCGAATGATAGAAGAGTAAGTGAGATTAAAAGTAACAATGACACATCATCACTGCCCCAAATCAAAGTCCGTAGAACATCGATAGGATCCTTGAAATCGGGGATGATTCCCCGAGTGGCGGATCTTGTATGTCGTGAAGGAGTGATGGAAAAGTTGGGATGTATACGGATTCCGTTGCAGACGTGTGCATTCTCAAGGTGTGCAAGGTCTCAATTCTAGATTTGAACAATAAGTCCGACATTCCGATAATTAATGACGTTGCAGGAGGGAAATTTGAATCAATGGGAACAATTTCCATGAGAATCAATGGCATGCGATAGCAGTTTCACGTTGTCTCCGACACCATCTTGCTCGATTATGATGGGTTGATCGGTTGAGAATTTTTGTCGCAATTTGGAGGTTGATTGAGCCCCAGAGCCCGCTGCCTGGAATTTGATCATTTTTCAATCTCATTTGTATACAAAGAGAGAATAAAATTGGCACCTGAAGTACATCGGATTTTAAAGTTTTAAATAGCCAATAATGTCAAAGGAGGGTGGCTCCCAATCACCCATCTAGCCAAAGGAATACTTCTGAGTGACTTCGTCACGAAGGATCATGACGGTTTCAAATCCACCGGAGTCATAAATTGAACAGAAAGAACGAAATACACCGATCCATCAACAGTCAAATCGGAGTATTTGCAAAATTGATTGATTGGGGCAGTGACGAGGCTCAACGTGTCGATGAGGACGTCACGATTTGCAACATTCGTAGATTATTATTCGAGAAGCACCATACAGTAGTCGCGCCTCCTTCCAAGAACTCGAGTGTGCGTGATAAGCTCGAACGCGATAAGGCAGTAGCCGAACAAATTGAGATTTTGATGAAATTCGAAGGAGTGAGCGGGTTGGACGGAGCAGAGATTGTATGCGTGTGCAACCTCATGAGCAGGCACCGACCCGTGAAGATTTGAACTGGATGGCAAAACATGATCCGCGAATCAACAATGAAACATGAAATTGAATTCGAATCGGGGCAATCGACAAAAAGTGAACGCTATCGATTACCTCCAGCAATGGAGGAGATCATAATGAGAGAGATGAAGAAAATGCGTGACTTGGGTATCAATCGCCCGTCCAGATCTCCATGGCGGAAAAATTGTTTCCTCGTTCCAGAATCGCCGGACAAAGACGGGTCGAAACGATATCGCTTAGTAACTGATTTTGGTCAGCCTCACGAAGACATCGTCGGCACATGCCAACCGCTCTCGTTCCTAACAGACGTATTTGATCAATTGGCATCCGCGCGGTACAGTACCGTAGTACATCTCTTGAATGAACTCTACCGAGTTGGGATGAGCCCTACGTGTGCAAAGTACACGGCATTTGACGCAAGCAATGGCCACTGGAAAGTTTTGGGAATGGCTCAAAGAATGTAGGGTGCGTCCGATACTTTCAACGAGGAGATGTTTCTAGCGTTCGCTGGGTTGACAACAGAAGACTTGACAATTCACTGTGACGATATCTATACAACTTGATTCTCAATCTAATCACCAGTGGAAATCGCAATGGAATTGACGAAATAAGCTACCCGGGAGGAAAATTTGAAGAATTTGGACGGGCTCGTCCGCTTTGTACCTGCAATTGCAGAATTATTGAAAAATGCGTCATCTATGACGCCCGGCAGCGTCATTTGCGTCTCGGCGGGGCGTCATGCAGCGTCATCCGAGTCTCGCCGGAGCGTCATGAGCATCTCGCCCGAAAACTCGAGCATGACGCTCGACGAGTAAGCGTTCGAGGTTATATGGATCTCGGTGTCGCATCAAAACCCAGGACATTTCACAGCTTTCATCGTCTTCGGCGACCTGGCGTGAACGTGAAGTCGTCCCGGGTTCGCGAGGCTACAGCTCAAGCTGTTGCCTCGCGAGTGTCTGGCCGTGCGCTTTTGCTTGTGCTCCGCGGAGGGTGAGAGCTGCCTTTGCGGTCTCCCCGCGCTGATTGCCGGTGTCTGCAGACCGCGAGCACAACATCCTCGAAGTCGACCGGCTCCTCGACCCGTCCGGTCTTCGGAGCCGAGATCCGGTTCAGGGAATGATATCGACGGTCCTCACCTGCGAAGCAGTGGCAGATTGCTCCACATGGGCTATTAGCGAGTAGTTGATTCAGATGATTGATTCTTATTACCCAAGTTTCCAATAATTTTGGAAACTTGGGTAATAGCGAAATGGCTCAGAGTGGGGCAAAATGGGCAGGGTGGTCTAGAGTGGACCGGGCGGGTGAAATGGCTTGGGGTGGGCGAAATGGACTGGGTGGGGTAAAATGGGCAGGGTGGGGCAATATGGTGAGGGTGTAGTGAACGAGGCCCGATCAGTGTGAAATGGTTGGGGGTGGAATAATCCACCCCACTCAGCCCATATTGCCGAGCTTGTACGCAAGTTCGGAGATTATCTCGAGTCTGCGAGTGTTGAAGTTGGCCCTCATGGGCAAGGGTCTTCAGCGGCCGGAGCAAGGATGGGTTGCACGGAAGCGAGTTCTGGAATCGACTCGTGCTTGCGAGGATCCCTCGCGTCCACGTAGCATTGATGCTCTCGCGTACGCGAAGTCTGGAATCGGCTCGCATACGCGAGGATCTGGAACTCCCATCTTGCGTACGCGAGATCGGGAACCGGCTCGCGTTCGCAAGTATTTGAATCTACTTGCGTGCTCGCGCGGATCTCTTGCGACCGAGGTGGGGTTGAGTCTCGCGTACGCGAGTTTCCAAACTGGCTACAGTACACCACGATTCCCTGAGGCCGAGGCAGCATTAGGTCTCTCGCGTACGCGAGAGTTCTTAATTGAGGGTCTCGCGTGAGCGAGTATTTGAATCAGCTTGCGTACGCGAGTGTCTTCCGCGGCCGAGACCAAGTTGATTCTCACGCACGCGAGTTTGAGAATCGGATTGAGTGCGCCACGACTTCCCGAGGCAAAGGCAGCATCGAGTCTCTCGCATACGCGAGTTCGGAACATGGCTCGCGAACGCGAAGAATTGGAATATTGGGTCTCAGAAGCGCCAGTATTCGGATCGGTCCCCGTAGACGAATAATTCCCGCGGCCGAGGCAGTGTTGAATCTTCCGCATACGCAAGATCGGGAGCCAGCTCGCTTTCGCGAGGATTTGTAACGAGGGATCTCGCGTACGCGGGTGTTTGAATCGGCTCGCGTGTGCGCGCGGGTCTCCTG
>JAPYYZ010003849.1:0-11453 GCA_030522705.1 Eretmocerus eremicus
GATCCCCTAAACAAAAGGTATGGCAAATTAGAGCAAATGCAGCGGAATAAGGTGCAATTTGAGAGAAAATTCTCAAAATTCTTTTTCAATTTTCGCAAATTGTTTCAAAGTCGCGTAACTTGAAAAAGACTCGCAGTGGTCGAGCCCCGCGTGACATCACATGGATACAATCATCGGCTGCGACTACAATAAGCAGATCGACAAGAAAGGAATATTCTTCTGTAAAGGTGAGTTAATTACGAAAACACCTTTTTCGAAAAAACACTTTTCGGGTTTAGAAAGCTTCTCTAACTCGAAATTAGGTTATGAATCATTTTCATTGATTTTCAAGACCCGGAAGTAGGGTCGAAAGTGAGCGGGTTAATTACGAAAACACCTTTTTCGAAAAAACACTTTTCGGGTTTAGAAAGCTTCTCTAACTCGAAATTAGGTTATGAATCATTTTCATTGATTTAAGACAAGCGCTTTCTCATTATCTTTCAAGTTCTTAAAATGAGAAAAAAATTTCTTGGTTTTGAGAATGTTTTGAGTTTAAGAAATAAGAAATTTCTTGAATTTGCAGCTACTGAAAACAAGCAAAAATCTGTCTATTTTCAAGAAATTCTTTTTGTAGTGAATAGAGCTTTTGTTAAAAATCTCTACACAATAGAAGCATACATCAATTTACTCAAAAAGGTCTTTTGCCTTCTAAATTGAAGATCACAGAAATCTGCACCGAAAAAAATGTCCAAAAGTCTTCAAAAAACGTAATCAGCTCAAAATAATTTATTAACTCCACCAAAGTTCGAGAATTCTCACGTCAAAAGTTTTCTATGGTACCCGATTCATATTCATGATACGATCAAATAATGCAATCGGGGGGATTTTTGCAATTTTTAGGGGAGGATTTCATTTTTCTACAGCTACTTCCGCTTTAAACGTTCTTTCACTCGAATATCTCGCAAAAATTATTCATCAATTCAACCGAACCTCGCCACCTCGTTTACATCAAATTAACCCTCTTGCCAACGCGATTCGGAATTGAGGAAATTTTCGGAAATGATTATTTATAATTGAGATAACTTATCAAAGCTCTCCCAATTAACAGCTCTTGTACTTCTGTAGCATTCATCCTTTCGTCGAAGTAGGATACTCGTGTTTCCTCTGAGAATGAGCTTGCGTAGTCTTATCGAATTTTATGTCACGCGTTAATACAACTTCGGGCATGAGAATAAAACCCAAATTCATGATGCGAAAAAGTTACCGGGATTTTTTTCTCATTACGGTTTGTGCCCCCCCCCCCCCCTCACCTCCCCAAATGGGAGAGAAGTTATTTGGATCATAATAAGCTATCCAGCTACGACTTCTTCTTAGGATTGTTTTCCCCTGTTTATGAGGAACATCAAAAGAAGTCTCGAATGTAAAAGAATTGGAGAGCCATTGATATGGTTAGTGGAATAGGATTACATTCACATTCCATATCAATTATTTGATATAAAATCCCTATGGATTCATTTTTCAAAAATTGAATCTGCCAATTTGGATTGAAAGAAAAGAAGACGATTTTGAGTGAGAGCATTCCAAACGTTGGCCAACTCAACTTGAGATTTTTGCTTTGAAAAATGCTGCTATTGACGATCTTGATAGTCAGAAATCCAGTCCACGAATCAAATTCTATGAGATACGCTTTACAGTAGAATCTAACGCTGTATTTGAGCCCGATCGAGCTCATAACAATTCAGCAGAAAGGCTTTCACAGCTCTTTGAAATTTCTTTTGAAATTATAGTCCAAGTTATCTCACCGGCCCAAGTTACCCTTCTTTTACGGTAATGCGAGAAATATTATAGACCACCGTATTTTCGAGATCTGGGGCGAAGAGGTGGACAGCAAATAAGGTGCCGTCGTATCGCTGTCCCATTTGGCTCTCTTGAAAAATATCATTAAATTTGGTTTGGTTAGACAGATTTTTGACAATACAGTATAACCTGTGTATGTTGGGCGCCTCCGTTCCAGCTCAAACTGCCCAACTTAGACAAGTGCCCAAGTTATAGAGGGTAATTTAGCTTGAAATGTACCATTTTGGGCAGAAAAAAGCGCCCAAGTTAAGCAGGTGCCCAACATACGGAGTGCCCAACTTAACAGGTTTTACTGTATTTTAAAATGAGCTGTAAGGAAAGTTCCATCATGCAGTCTGAGAAGTACTTAAACGGTGTAGATTCACCAAAGAATTTTACATGGAAATCTCCGTGTAAATTTCCCGTGAAATCTCCACTCAATCGTAAAGAGTCCAATCTATGTCCCGTGGATTCCACTTACAGAATTTATGAAGATCCATGGGTTCTTTTCGACTTAATTCTTTTTAGAGTAGAATCATGGGCAGAAACGATACGGGGCACTCGAAGACAAGAATTTTCACAAGTAGATTTCCACGAAGAATTTCACTATAGGATACAGTGTTGACCGAGTGTAACAGAATAGCCCCACAGGGGTGCAATTTAGTTACGCTTACCTTAAACGCTTATGTGACTCGACCTAGAAACTCCCGCAATTAGATTTTACCGAACAGCCAACTATCAGAAGAAATAGAAGTCCAGGCAAAATAAGTGAAGAAACGCAGCAAGTGTAAGAAAGTAGCCCCATGTAGTTGATGGTAAACAGAGTGGTTCTCGAAGGAGGAATAGAGATAGAATATATGTATTCATACGGCGTTCAAGGCTCAAAAGTCTTATACCGACATCAATAAATTATTCCATTACACCTGAAAATCTTTCATTGCAAACAATACTATCCTGAGCGACCGTTGGGTCTGAACAAATACAGCTTCTGTAACCGGATACATAAGAAGTGATTTCTGGATCAATTTTTAATAAGAGCTTTGTAAGGTCTTCCGCCTATCCCACGGCTGGTCCCCGGAAGTGCTGTTTTCGCGCGGAATTTCAAATATTTTGAGTGCTCACTTCCGGCGACGGAAGTTTTGATAGCAAAATGATGTTATTTTCCAGAGATTCTTCTCATTTTTGCACGAATTCTACGAGATATAGAATTTTGTCGGTCATTATCGAATAAACTCATAAGTTCTACTAGTATCACTCGCGTTCTGATCAATAGGATACTTTCTTAAATACCTCTGGAAAACCTCTGCTATAGTAGACCTACAATAACAATTTTTGGCATATTGCGACTGAAGTGCCACTTTTGCTCCCGGCTCGGATTAGAAAATCAGCGTTTAGTCGCCCTCATACCAAAAAATAGTGCATGCACCTCGCTCGTCAGACTCTTTTGAACCGCAAAGGATATTTCTCCCTCATTCGGGGAAAACGATCCTCGTCTCTAGAAACATTTGGACCTCGCATTGGGGCACAATTATTAAATTTTAAAAGGAATGTAAATGTTTGAGTCAAAAAATTAAATAGTATAGACATGTTACATAGAAAATGTATCATTATTATTCTATAAAAGATTGCTTAGAGATAGAGAAATAGATCTTTATATACAAAAATCATACTTATAGGAAGACGCTTCCAGATGCAAGTCATGGATTTAACTGAAACTTTGGGGAATGTAACCTTCTAGCACCAAACGATGGTATCCAAAGTTGAAGAGTCCAGTGCTCAAGCGTTTTGGCTCTAATTTTTTTACATGTGCCTATATTGGCAGTACTGATGTTCTGAGCTATATCTCACAAACGCTTAGGCGTTGGACTCTGCAACATTCATCATCATTTTCTGGCAATGAAAGGAAATGGTTCCTAAAATTTCAGCCAAATCTATAGACCGCGTTTGACTACCTCTCCTTGTCAGCCTTATAAAATATCTCAACAAGGAATACATTTTCCAAGATTTTTCTTTACTCAGGTACATCTGAAGCTTTGAGCTTCAGTTTTATGCCTTTGCTTTTCAACTTTTTCTCCAGAGTCGAAAGCTTCTTGAGTGACTTCTTCACATTCTTCTGGTATTGTTGATCACTGATGGGACTTTCATTCTTCCTCAACTCTTTGATGCGACTTGAGACTTTTGGATATATTTTTGGAGTCCATGGTTTTCCAGAGAAGAAACCAAAATGCTGTTTGTCAGTATCAATGTAAGTGGCTATAATTGAGAAAACGCATATAGTTCAGCATATATTCAAGCTATATAGTATAAGTACATCACGCTGAAATTGAATAAAATCATCACCTTTGAGGAGTCGCCCACACATGAGATAGTTATTCATTGTTTCTGCAGCAATTTTAGCAACTTCTGGAACTTCAAACTCTATGTAACCATATCCTCTGCTTTTACCTGTCTTTAGAAGAGAATACGAGAAGTTGGAGGTGATGATGATAATTTTGAATTTTCCTGGCGATTCAACTTACTTTCTTGGATCTAGCAACTCTGACTCGAGTTACAACTCCAAATTGCTCAAAGTATTCTTTCATTTCATCCTCAAAGAATCCATAGGGAATGTGCCCAATGTATATCAAGCCTCTTGTTGATGTATAGGGTTTGTCTGTTTTAGCAGGTTTGGAAGTTGACGCATTCAAGGTGTCACTCCGCAATGCTGGTCTATTCTTTTTCTATAAATCAAGTTGAAAAGTCGTTTCAAGCTCATGGATATAATTTTTGATAGTATGGGCTATTGGCATATTTATCATTAGAGCTCTATAGATGGCCAACAGATTTAGCTCCGAGTTCAAAATGCCTTTTTGGTAATCAGACCAATTTTTCTAGATCACAATGCTGACAAAGAATGAGGTGTAGTCATGATGAAGTTTCTGATAAAAATAAGACGACACATTCATTTGCGACTGCATAACACACTGATGTTACGGAAAATGATGTGAACGACGTGAACCGAACCATGGAAAAACGAAAGAGATTTGTAAGGTTATGAACAACAGTTACATACCTTGATGATTATATTCTTCACATTCGCGACTGCATTCAACAACGCAGATGACTTTGGTGTTTTATCGCTCTTTTTCACTTTCATTTTTTAGATGATTCTACTCCACAATCAAATCCTGTAATCAAATACGAGAATTGAGTCGTGCATGCACATGCATGCAGCTGCACTGGCTGTGAGCTAGCTGTGAGCGCACGCAGCGGTGACAACAAAGTCGGTTGACGGGTTGACAGTTTTTCGGCACAACCCAATTCTTTTACCTATTTACAGTTCCAGATGTCAGGAAGTCAGGACTCACTGGATCCTTATTTGCGCTATTTCTCGCGAGAAACCAGCGGGATTTTGATCAGAATAATATTATTTCAGTTCATTTCAGTTTACCCGGCCGGATCTCGGATCCTCGCGAAATTGCAAATGTTGGTAAGGTAGGTAGGAGATAAAATCTCACGACACGTGTCGCATTCTACCTTACCAATGACAATGTTAATTGAAAATTGAAATCTGTTCATGAGAAGTCTGTATTGGCAGTATCTACAAATTTATTTAGGCAAAAAGTATTTACACTTCGTACAAATGTGATTAAATACTCCATAACATCGTAAAAATCTAATTTTTCTATCATCTGTAATTATTACGAGAGAATTTAAAAATTGTTCTCTGTGTAATTTGGAGTTTTCCACTCGTTTTGCAGTGGGATGATATCCATATGAAATCATTTAATCATAAAAAAACTACAAATCCGCATATTAAATAAAATTTGTCTAAGATGTTTCGTTATTAGTACCAAAACTATACAAAACAGTTTATTTGCTTACTTTCAAAACAAGAGTTTACTCAGCAGCTTTGATCTTTTAAGATATTATGCATCCCTGCAATTCTTTTATACAACTGAACTGCTTACAATAATTGTATTGGAAAACCATCAACTCAATTCATCTTCAGTGAATTAGTATCAAATATATAATTTACAACTTGATAGGGTTCGTGATGAATGAAAATCAATCCCTTTTGTAAGAAAACTCATATGCATTTTATGACATGAATTTCAACAAAGCATTTGCATACGCCATTGGCCTCACGTTTGGATGTGGCTGAAAATGATTCCAAGTTTTAGAGTATGCATCAAAGATGGAAATGAAGTGAAGATACTCACCACTGCCTCGTAGGAAGTGAATTTAGGTACCATATCTTTGCCATTGAGAGTGATAAAGGCACCTTGGTTGCCCATTGTATCACTGTACAACACATTTGTAAGAAAAAAATGAATTCAGATTAATCATATGAACATTACAGTTACCTTAAATTAGATTAATCATATAAACATTACAGTAAGAACATTATAGTTAACAGGTGCAGAGAAAGACGAATGTCGAAAAAAAATGGATCATTTTATAAACATCTTGAAAATGTCATTTTATGATGAAGCAAAAAGCTACTTAGGGTCGTCCATTAATTGCGTACGGGATTTTGAGGGAGGGGGGAGGGTCCACTCGATTTTGAAAAATTGTCTACGATGAATGACGCAAAAATAAGGGCCGTCAGTTTCATGAAAAGTATTTTACGTATAAATAAAAAAAGAAACCAATTTTTGTCGTGTGAAAGATGAATACAGACCTTGCAGGTTCATCTCCAATAATAACTTGTAATAACGTCGTTTAAAGTACTAGGGGTATTATATCTCGCGATCGACTCTGCGCGTTTTTCTCATCGCCTACTCTGAGGAATCGCGAAGTTGAAAAATTCATCCTGTGACAAGACCAAAGGACAATCCTCACATGAGAGTGCAGTACCGTGAAGTAAGCGGAAAACATTCTTTTACGTGGATATGTCCATAAAAAATGCCATTTGATGGAATTCAAATAGACCATACCAAAAACTCAGTCATTTTTAATCGTCCGACCCCACGTTATACATCAACAATCTTTGAGATTGTCTGAAATGAAGCCTGATTCTGCTTCGTAGGAACCATTCGACGACCAATTCTTCATCCTCGGCGATTGATAGCTCATTGAAGTTGATCTTCCAATTCTTACTTTCTCGAAAAATATCTCACTCTTCGCGTATGAATGGAGAATTTCTACAACTACTTCGAGTCAGCCCGGCCGCGCGTCGCTTACTTCAATCATCTTTGTGTCGGCGACTCGTCAAACGATTTTGTGACAGAGAATTTTGGATGACGTTAATTGATAATGCAATCGAGCCCAAGTTAGTATAATCCCGGAAAATCTCTCACTTTCTCTGAGAATTTTCCAATACCCATCAGTTGCACTGAGGATTGCGGAAAAAGGGTGTACGTCGACAAAATATGTATAAATGTGTAATGGATCCAGTTTTCTCACCGCGCTGGTGTCCTTAGCTCAAGCAAGAGACCCCCGGCCCCCGGGCAGGGGTCGGGCCGGGGTAATAGGAAATATGCCCCTTTTGTCAGCATGAATCAGGGTCCTTAAGGACCCTTAAAAAGTCAAGATTGCACAAATTCGAAAAATAGTGGTAAATAGGTTGCCTAGGACGAAGAATTGGCCATCAAATGATTCCTGCGAGCCGTAATCAAGATTTTTTCAGACGATGTTCAATGATTGCTTGTGCCAAACTAAGGGTCGAGCAATTCCGAGTAGTTAACGTGGTATTTTCTCTCATTTATCGGTACTGTTCTTTTCAATAATTGAATTTCTTAAAGAGTGAATCCATAACTCAATGCCTTAAAAGGATTATTCATGAAACTGTTTTTTATAAATTGTATAGAATTTGAAGATATTTCCGTGCTGGGAGCTCCATGGGACGAGTGAAAAAAGTGTGAGACCCGATTAACTCATATGAAACGAGGTTTGTATCCTCACAATTTGTTTTCTTCTCCAACGAAGAGTAGGAGACTTTTCTCCAGAAACTACGCAAGAAATGGAGAAGAGAGGAGGGCTAAAGCATACAAGAGAACAAGAGTCTTACACTGGGGGGGGAGGGGGGTTGTCGCGAACTTCGAAAAGAGCCCTTACGTAACTAATGGACGGCCCCGTTCTATCCCATTCACGATAGAGAAGAGAAAAGATAAAGAAGAAATTGATAATGGTAAAAATGATATCAACTCAAATTCAGAAGGTAATATAGAAAAAGTTTAAGGCCATGTCCGAGCCATGCAGTCACTGACAAAGAAGTTTTTCCAGTTTCCTCGAACACTTGTTCGATTTGGGTCAAAATACGGGTTGAAAAATGATTGTTATTGTCCAAGTTGGTTTTGTCTTTTCTTAGTTGGACTGAAATCAAAGTGGCATTCGAGAAATTTAGGAAAAACTTGATAGCGAGTATATAACAGCACGGTTTGAAGGTATATAGGTATAAAGGTTTAAAGGTATAAGATGTATAAAGGTATATACAGCTGTGATGAAGCGTTCAACTTGTTCTCATATTTCTGGAATGTACTTTCGATCGGCTCAAACGAAGAGTTGACGAAAGCAAGTTAAGTAATGACAAACACTCGTCAACTCGTATTTTGATTGAACTTTGAAAAGTGTTCGAGGAATCCGGGAAAAACTTTTCGAGTCTTTTCAACTTGCACGATTCCGACTTGGCCTTAATCATGACTGTATTCTAACATGATAAAGAGAAACCGTGATGACTAACTGAGTGCTACATACCAATAATTTGGAGCAGAAAATACAGTTATACATTTTCCGTCATGCCCGATTTCATAACCATTTTGTTTTACTTCATGACTCCTCACAATGTAGGCAAGGTTATTGCTTTCGAGGAATTTTTGGGTAACATCAGGTCCGAACTGTACGCCAACTCCTCGCTTGCTAGGTGCTCTACCTGGTTGAGGTTGCGGATCAGACCACAGCAGTTCACACATAGGCCCTTCATCTGGAGGTTGTCGATTCCTATCTATCTCCTTAATTTCCTTCAAGGTAACATCGTCTCGTGAAAATAACCCTCCGTGCATTACCTGAGAAATTAGCTCACTATTATTGCAGCCTATCAACGGTTAAATTCTATAGAAAAAAGCTTCCTTACAAGAACCCTCCCGTTAAGACAGTGGGCTAATGGTAACCAATTATATACTTCAGTAAATAGTTCAGCCATTTGGGCTGTGTATTTTGCTTTGACTTCACCTTCAAATCCATACATGTGGTTCATTGTAGCAGATTCGTGATTACCTGGAAACAGTGCGCAGGACATTAGAAAAAGAAAATGTATTCAATATTTAAAATGCATAAGCAAAGTTTAGCTACCCACCCCTAGACATAAAAAAGTGATTAGGATACAATAATTTGAATCCAAACAAGGTGAATATACATTCCACGGAGAAAGACCCTCTATCAACAAAATCTCCATTAAATAACTAACAGTTGGTTAAGCTAAATATTGGTATGTGGTTAACAATGTATGATCATTCAATTTCAAATACGGAACATCATATGCAATTTTTCACAAAAGGATACATAGGGATTAGATTCAGATGGCAGTCCATTCAAATCAAAAATGTTGAGGAGATCATAGTATTGACCATGCACATCACCACAAATAGTGAACTTCTTGTCATCAGGAATTGTGATATCAACAAGGCTTGGTTGGGCCATGAAGAGATTTTTGACGTCGAGTAGGATCTTGTAGGCATATTTTCTATGTAATTTATTCTCTTTTCTGTACCACACGATAAGATCATGCATGAATTTTAGTGTGACCTTATCATCCTCCAATTTTGGTCCTACATATTCATCTTCAATAGCTAAAATAAGATCAGAGATAAATAAGTACAATCGTAAAGATTTTGATTTGAATTCTAACAATATAGCCAAAATAGTTTTTCCCGTCTAGTGGGCGGAAACGCCAACTTTCCGCCCGCTTCGGATCGGAAGATTCGTTGTTTCCGCGCCCTGAGGCGGAAAAATAGTATACGCGCCTAGATCGCATGGTTGTCTCGGTACGAGGGCCTACAATCGACCCCTCGTGCCAAAATCTCCCATACGCGCAGCGGTGCGTAATATACTATTTTACCACAGCGTGACTAAAATACGTGTTTTACTCACGCCCCGTTAAGCGGGAGAAAACACGTATTTTCGTCCTCTCGTGGTAAAAAGTATAATAGGTATGCAATTGGGGACTGAAAAGGGCCACTCCCTCCGAGGCTTCGCCTCGAGCGATAATATTCGACCGGGAGGGACTGGTTCTCTTTCACTCCCTAGTTGCATAACGTACTATGATACTCGATCGATATGATCGGGTATCTATTCATCAAATCGTCAAATATATTTGATCAGCCTACGCGAGTGAATGTACATCAGCTAGTTCGCCGACTTTCTTGCCATAGATCGAGCTGAATCAGCCTTATTCGACCTGTGCACCTCTGAGCCTCGTATGATTGCGAGGATGCATCGGAGGGTTTCGATGGAAATTGAAAGATGAGATGAGAATTGTTGGAGAAGAAAAAAATGATTCTACGCTAATGTTAGTGCATTTCGCTTTTCCGTGGCAGATCTGGATCTTCAGGGTAGCTGAAGGGATCTGCCAAGGTTATAGTCCCCGACGCACTGGCCTGAGTGTCCGAGTGCCCGAAACTTTGAACATCTGTATAAATAAATCAGATCAATTTTTGACCGCTCACGAGAAAGCTGTTTCCATATGAAATCTCATTTTAGGCCCACTTTTGGTGGATATCCAAATTAGTTTTGATTCTCAGTCGATCTGCTCAATTCATCAGTCGCGAGATTTTCAAACAATATGATATTCAAATTATCTAAATACCATTTCAGAAAATGCTTACCCATAGCTTCTAGATTGATTGAATCAGCTATACTCTTTTTATTTTCCTCGACAGAAATGGCTTTTTCAAATGCCAATTTTTTGACAATTTTACTACACTCCAAAAATTTGGCCTTTGCATCTTTGTCATTTGGTCTTGCTTTCATAACTGTTTCATAATCTTTTAGAGCAAGTTTGAATTTTCCCAATGACATATTGGCAGCAGCCCTTCGATAATAACCTTTCACATAATTCTTGTCTAGTTCTATCGCTTTTGTAGCGTCTGTCAGGGCGTATCCAAAGCATTCTGTCTTCAAATATGCGAAGCTCCTATTACCGTAATAAATTGCTACAGTTGGGATCAACTCAATGGCTTTGGTATACAACGAAATCGCACTGTCATAATCCTGATCTGTGAAAAATGGAGAGGATAATATTAGTGTGGAAGACAGTTCACATCTATCTCATCTGACTAGCAAGCATAAATTGGACATATTTGAAAAATCAAGACCATAAAAAGTCGTCATCTTTCATTATACACTGTAAGAAATTTTTGAGTTAATTCACAAGCTTGACTGAGTATTTCATAACTTCGAGCGTGGCTAATTTCTAAGATTTTTCATGATTTCACAGGATCTTGTAAATTTATCAATCTCAGAGTGGGTAATCATTAAACTGACAGGGGCCTCGCCAGTGGCTCTCGGCGAGTGGCGTGAGCCGAGAGGCCGACCGACGGTCTGTCACACACACAACTGAATGTCTTTTGACTCGTCACGACACTATCACGCCTTAGATCGCGACGAGAGGGCGTAAATGACTCGAATTCAATGAACGGAGCACGTCCGTGCGTTACTAT
>JAPYYZ010003850.1:0-11183 GCA_030522705.1 Eretmocerus eremicus
ATTGATATTGATGGAAACAGAGCTCTGTGATGATACAAGTATTCCCATAAACGATGGAGCGTATTTTATTCTCGAATCGTTTACTCAAAAAGCTCCGTGCAAAGATGAGTTTTTAGCATTGCGCGTCAGCAAGTGCCGCGGATTGCGTCGATGCATCGCGAGCAGATATCAACAAAGCTTACGTAACCTCTACATTTGGCATTCTCGATGGGGAATATTTCAAAATCGGTACATGGGCGCTCATCGCGCCCATTGACGGAATTGATCAGCGCATCGAGATCTCTAATCTGGTGCAATTTCATCAAAATTGACCGTGAGCCACTGGCCCATTCATTTGATGCGGGGTCCTTTGCTATCCGCAAAATACCTTGGTGTATTTGAAATCATCTCAAAGCTCATCCAGAACACTCCAAAGTAAGCTTTGGTACGTTCCATGTCCATCGATCGAACAAGAGTCATAGCAATCTCACGCAGATGAGGAATATGGTCCATTTTCACCTAAGGTCTGTGAGTATCTTCATCCCCATAGCGAACCATGGTTTTTCTCTGGAATCACGATTACTTGGCTTCCAGACACATTAATCCAATGTTCCCCTTCCTCGTTATACAGCTTTCTCACGTTTTATGAGATGACTTGAGTCCGACTGACACACCCTGGGACCGACGTGAGAGGACAAGGGTGAGCTAGACACCGTGAAAAAAATTTCAGTCAGGCTATCAGGTCATACGCATGAAAATGAAGAGAGGTGCACGAGGTCGCTGTTCGAGAAAGACTGTCGATTTTGTGTAATTCGGCCCCTTTTCAATGATAGAGGTGCGAATTAGCTCGTGGATGACACTTGCTAGAGGTCGCCACCGTACGGTCGTCTTCGGAATTGTGACGGGGATTCCCCGGGTGAATGCCTGTATCAAGGCAACCGCTCTGCGCGAGCGTGCCTGGCGCTGGCCGGGTTGCGGTGGGGCAAGCATGCTCGTTGCACCTTTCATGCATCGTTCACTCATGTACATAAATGTGCAATATCTGAACACTGTGTCTGGACTATCTAGGACCGAAGAGCCCTTAGTCGTTACTAAACAAATTCAATTCGATTCAATTCATTGACAAACATTCGTCAATTCCTATTCCGATCCAAGTCAAGGAAGTATTTGAAGAATCTGGAAAAAATGTTTCGGGTGTATCCGACTCGCACGGCTCCGACGTGGCCTCGAGGTAAGGCCGTAGAACCTTCCCCCCACTCCCCTAACCCAAAATCCGTTCCGGGAATATCCCGACGTCTACTGAATCAAACCACATGAAATTCAATGTGTAGCTACAGCACGTTGAAAAGAACGGGGCTACGGAGGCAAATATCACAATAACTGCGTAAAATGTAACTCATAAATCATATATATATATGTATACTCGAGACGCCTTTTGCTCATCCGGATCGATCGTGCAGAAGCATGGTGCCTAAATCCAATCGGCACGCCGGAATCACATCACTCGTTCTCGATTTGGCTCCGTAGCCCCGTTCTCATCATCATTCTGTAGATGCACATCAAATTCGGTGTGATTTGGTTGAGTAGGAGTCGAGATATTCCCGGAACGGATTCTGAATTAGAGGAGCGGGGAATGGGTATTAGGGACTCGCCTAGGAGGAATGTCAGAGCCAATAGTTCGGACGGCAGTCACCACACACAGCAACTCAGCTTCGACGACTTCCAACGGTAAATTGGGTCCTCTTTTGGAGGAACTGGGTCGATACCCCGCGAGTCTGTGAAGCAAGAAACAACATGAGACGTCTTGGACCACGATCAAACGCGAAATGATCCCAGGATTAGTAAACTACGAATCACAGTTTGGGCACTGCTAGCCATGCGCACGTATCGTACACGCAACATGTCGTAATTGACTGATCCTAGCCTCATTTTGCATCCGATTGTGGTCCAAGACAACTCATTCCGTTTCTTGTTTCGACGACTTGGGGCCTTCCGAGCCACTTTTCTCGAGAAAGGCCTTAATTCCCTGCTTAAAGTATCCAAAGTCAAGTTTGAGTGTGCGACGGCCTCCGCGTGAACTGTTTGCTCCGATACGGCCTCAACTGGAATGGACCTTCATTAAATCCTCCAGTATGAGCAAACCCATCTCCTTTGATCGACTATGGCTCAAAGGACTCACATTCTCGCAATCTGAAGACGCATCCGCCTCCCTCCGTCTTTTCTGGAATCGTGCGGTTCCAGTGGACCTAGAACAGATAATCTTGAGGCCTCGAGATATCTGTACAAACCCCGAATCGGCTTTTTTCCAATCCAAGAGCTCAGGAATTTTCCGGAACGTTGATTCTGATCAGAGGCATAAAAAACGCCTTTCTCGAAAACACGTTGAGAACTCACTACGGAAATTTCATCATAAAGTTCATTCAACATGGATTTTGAGATTCCGTTGGGATTCCTAAGGTGTGCATCTTTGTTTTCCAATGAACAGGAATTCCCGCAGACATTCAACCCAAAACTCTCGCTGGATATCAATGGCGCAATTTTACGAAATTTTTGTAGCCGTTTCATCATGCGAAGACAAGGAAGATTTGGAAGTTCCCGCTCAGCGGACTCTAACTCTCGCAGCTCATTTACTCTCACAATCGGCCGAGATCTCCCCATATTGTGGATTGAAAGTTTTTTCATGAATATATAATTGTCTCCAATATCTATGCAAGTATGAATAATCTCTTCAACATTTCCAGTTTCGGAATGCAGATGAAGCGAAGAAAGCTTTGGAACAACTGAATGGCTTCGAGCTAGCTGGAAGACCAATGAAAGTGGGCAACGTTACTGAAAGAGCAGACCAAATACAGGGCTCTTCTTTGTTGGATTCTGATGAACTAGATCGCACTGGTATAGATCTCGGAGCCACTGGAAGACTCCAATTGATGTTCAAATTAGCTGAAGGGACTGGTTTAGAGATACCTCCGGCAGCTGCTAATGCACTGAATATCCCCACATCTACATCACTATCTCAGCCTCAACATTCTAGTTCTCCACCTATCGCTACACAATGTTTCATGCTGTCCAATATGTTCGACCCGCAAAGGTAAATATGCAGCATCCATGTGTACTGTTATCAGACCTGTGACTCTCTCGGTTGGCGGACAATGAGGGTCCACAGTACTATCTTTCATACAGGTCTAGATACTCAGTAGAGCTGGAGCGTAACGCAACCGATACCCCTCGAGCCAGGACGGCCGCCCAGCGGAGAATTGTTCTAATTGATTGTACGCTCATACCGCCAGCTAAATGCTTAGTTGAAACGTAAACAGCTATACCAGCTCACTCAAGCTATCCTGACAGCTCACTAAAACTTCCCAAATTGATTCACAACATAAGTCCGTACTCCCCCTCCAACATACTACAATGCCTACACGAACGCCCCAACAATATTCTACCTTGCAAATATATATATATATATATACATATCTGCTAGATGCTTGGCGTTCGGGCTAGGGGGCGGTTGGGGAGGGAGGGGGGGGGGAGGTACGGAGAATGCTCTCGGAGAATGGCACGTTGGTAATGAGTAACGAGCGATTTTCGCAAACGGGGTTGTAGTATATGGGACACTTGCTTTCTTTTCATGAATAGACGTATTAGCTCAGCTTTTCCCCCTGCTATACCGCATGACGTAGTTGATGAGTAGATTTCAGGGTATGGTCTCCTCACTATTTCTCAAGTACGGGTGGATCATGAACAGGCTACGTTGTTGGATGGTTGATTCTCCAAAATTATTGAGGAGGAGAGATATACGCTCTTCTCATTCCCCTCTCTGGAGAAAACATAGGTACCCAGAGACGAGATTGGTCACTTTATAATTCCTCTTTGATTCATAATCCATATTCATCGTTATCAGCATTCAATAATATCGGCAACCATCGTATTCGCCCGAAAAGATTCGAGGTAGTCCTGCAGGCACAGATAAATGTAGTTATTTACCTTTGGTACTGATCTTCCGGCCTATACCTACAGTGCTCTGCAGTTACAATCAGGCTCGAAGAGTTTCGTCGAGTCGTGGTGTTCTGATCGCAGGATAACCTCGCCACCCGGGATCCTTTTTAGAAGTAATAATTTTCTCGGGAAATTGAAGATGCCATCAATGCATCAATATATCACGCAGTATCGACTGATACAAATCCTCAACATTCTTCATGCCCGCAAGGACCGATATCATGGTGCTTCTATCAATATGCTCTCGCGGAAAGACTGACGCCAGGTTCCCACTTCTCTATGAGACACTTACTAATGGAAACTCGTTGTCTCGATGCGCGTCATACCTCACGCAAAATGCAAATGAGTCCTTGCATAGTATGGTTTGGAACAAATACCCAACGAAGAACTTTATCCCAATAGATCGCATATCTATATCGGAGTTAGCTTAGCTATCTCTGAAAATAATCTTGGCATTGAAAAATTGGTCCAGGAATTCATGAAAAATCCAGGAATGT
Organism: Eretmocerus eremicus; assembly: GCA_030522705.1. Classification (NCBI taxonomy): domain Eukaryota; kingdom Metazoa; phylum Arthropoda; class Insecta; order Hymenoptera; family Aphelinidae; genus Eretmocerus; species Eretmocerus eremicus. The sequence goes on from JAPYYZ010003850.1 coordinate 4,470, forward strand.
TTCTGGGAAGTCATACCTTATCCATCGCTAAAAGGGTAAACAGAGTGAGACTAGAAAATGGTTCACGAAAAACGATGGAGGTAGCCAGAAAAGTGCGAAAAATCATATCAGCAGCTCAACCCAGGCGAGAAAAGACACACCTCGAAATGGAAGGTTGAGTTCAGCGCCTCGACAGGGAGATCCGCGGACTGCGCTGGCCGCGCTGGCCGCACGGAAATTGCATGGGGATCTATTAACATACACGTGTGAAGGAGAGCGCGAGCCGTGGCCAGCGCGAACGGGTGGTACGAGCGTGGGGCTACCTTTCATCTATCCTTCCCATGTAGTGAAACTGGCCGCGGACGGCGTGGCTAGCGCGGACGCGGATATTTCTGTCGAACTCTTTATGGCGCAGGCATGTTCCATTATGTATTAAGGTTTACCTACATGTATATAGAGAATATGCATACCTGTACTGAAATGTTGTTTATCCAATGTCACCGGATGCACAATAAAAAACATTGAGAATCGATCACTATTGAATCACTGCATTTATGATGGTCTGTAACCATCCTCAATAATCTCTATGCTTTCGATGATAAGGATTCTCCGTGAAATTATGAATTTTGTGTGTATTGTTTCCGGATCAATATTTGTCATCGTCATGAAAAATAATCAACGAACTTATAATTTTGACGTATGATTTCATACTCCTCCCATATCAATCCGAAATCTAGTCAGACGTATCTACGGATATTTTCATTGCCAGATTGAGTCTAGAGAATGATTTTGATAAATTTTGGTTCCCATAAGCCCAGAAATCGTGATCCGTACCAAGTTCCATCGAGTCCAACTTGGACGTAGATGCGTCTTTCGGGCTGAAATATCTTTTTGGTGGCCCTTTTGATCTTGAACCAAAATGTGCATAGGTTTCTCGATATGTTATTTCAGACCAGGGTTAGGATTCTTATTTCTGACGAGACACTTTTTCCGTCGAATATCACTCTCATATTTCACCTCACGCCGGAGAAGGTTTACTCAATTCCCGTGAGCCTCCCTGAATTTTCCAAGCATGGATGGAATTTTCAGGGAGCATCTTCCTCAAGGCACTAAGGGTGGGGAAGATAAACAGGTTGACCAGAAATGACGACCATAAATGAAGGCGGGATCATATTTGTCACATCATGATCCGTCACATTCTAGATCCGTTCGAAAGAGAATTCGAGTCGCTTCCGTTCAAGAGTTATGCAGGTTTGAAGATCCTTCGGAAATTAGAGGCACGTTATTCTTCGCAACTGAATTCGATGCTTTTTCTTGTTCTCGCTGAAACGAATCTTGAGTTTGGGAGAATCCCCAAAAGCTCTCCTCTCATGATCTTACCGGATAGCCAATAAAATATCCGATTGAAGGAGCCAAGCCACAGTCAATTTGATCCAATGAAGGGAGAGATACCGCAGTAGCAAATTAAGAAAAGATCCGAAGCACCAAACCCGTCATCCCGAGGAGGGCTCGCCGGGTCTTTCAAGATTCAATTGAGTGTATCTCCGCCTCTACTCCACCAATTGGCATCCAGGAGGTCGCATTGTGAAGGAAATTGTATCAGCTATCAGTGAGGAATGGTTTCAATGCCGAAGAATTATGCGCATGCGCGGAAAATCCATGCTTCACAGACAGAAGTTTAGTCATGAATACTCATAACTCATTACGTGTGAGTCTCTCTGCGCATGTGCGTCAATTACAATTCTTGAATTCGACTCTCTTTGATAACCGGTACAATTGCCCCGCGAATTCGATCTTCCATATGTAGATTGACGCGGTAGAACCGGAGATATACTCGTTCAAAGCTTGAATGGCTCGTCGAGCCTCTCTTGGCCTCGCGGATTCGGCACTTTGGACTTCTTCCTGAGTTAGAAACAGGTGTATCTGCGGTTCTTCTGTATGGAAATGTCTGAAGTTCGGCTCATCTGAATGGGAATCACATAGACTATCCGACAATGCTATTTTCAGTCCCACACGAGGACGCAAATGCGCAGGAACTTCCATTCTTCGAACAAGAAGATGCTTCTCAGGAAGTTTGTCGCTCAGCGGAAGACTCTCTGAGCTTGGGAATGTGACGTCCCGTCTTTTTGGTGTACGCTTGAGATTGCGGACCCACTCTCAGTTGTTCCATTCAAAAAGATCATAAGCTGTGCTTGCAGGGAATGTAAAGCAGGTTGAACGAATTCGGAGAGCCACGATTCAGCATGTAACCCCAGCATGTGACCCGCTGGGTTACATGAGTTGCATACTCTCATGTATTGTAACCGCGAGTTACATACTTCCATGCTCTGTAACCGTGAGTTACATGGGTCAATACATACTTAAGTAGAACAACATTCCAAAATTCTCCAGGCCCAGGGCTTCAAATATGAGCGTCAACATAAGCTCATCGATCAGTCACTGTCAGTCTTAGCTCCAGATTGCTTGTGTTTTTTTGAGACAATAATATCGGCTCACCCCAGTGCCTTAGAAAAGCATGACAAAGTGAGGGCTCGAGAGAAAGCGGCCGCGAGTCTCGACTAGATCCCGCAGTTGGGATGTGGCGTCACCCACACACAGCTGCGGAGGGGCCAGCGCTCAATTCGTCCCAAAGCGGACTCGTCTAACCTGTTCTCCACATCCTTCACTTCGAAGGACCTGTTAGTTTGCTGGACCTTCAAGTAGTTCAAAAATACTCCAAATCACACCATCTTATGAATATTTGTAAGATTGGCGCTCTGAAGAATTTATCTCATAGTTCCGTACTTACGTAGCTTTTGAAGGTTTCTTGAATAGACTATATCGTTTTATTTGGTTAATTTCGGACTTATCAATTATTTTGTGAATGTATGCATATTTGATTATTTCAAAACTATCGAAGGGATTCGATTCAAATAATTTGAACCGCGTAAGAGACAGTGCTAGACATCAACCCAATGAGCTCCGTTGCCCGAGGCGTAGGGAGGCTCGTAGAAATCGTAGGAGTTCGGAAAGCTTAGAGTTGGAATCGTGTGATAGGGAATCATATCGCGAGGAAGCGGAAAGCGACAAATCCGAGCGAAAACTGACGTCACATTGGAAAGGAGACGAATCCAAATCGGACAAAAGAGATGTGTACAAGTGAAGAGATCGTGAAGACCGCGACGCCTCATATGAATCATCGCAGCTTGATCGGCACCGGGTAGCGGACCTCGAGAATAGGATTGATAGCAAAAGATATAGACTATTTGCGTGACTCGCGCAAAAATAAATTGCACCATTCGAGTGAGGAATCGAGATGCCAAAATCGTAGGAAATTGGAATATTCAGAATCAGAAAACAGCGACACAGATTGCGATAATGATCAGTCCACAGATTATTCTGATGATTATTTGTCTGACAATAGTCGAGTATACCGAAGAAGAGATCGCGATCCATCGGATAATAGAAGATCTCGAGGAAAAAAATCGTTAGGTAAGAAGACTCGTGAACGATTCGACAAAAGCGAATATGATTCGGAGTATGAGAAACTTAAACGTCGAGAGCATTTGAGGAGGGGAGAAAAACGTCGCAATCAAAAATCTCGCGGAAATCTGAGGAAAAATTTGAGTCAGCTATTGAGCGTTTTTTCTGCATACAGTGGAGATTTTGAAAATTCAGCAAAGTTTTGTGATGACGCAGAGTGGTTGCGAGACAAACTACGAGATGAATCGGAATCATATGTTTTGAGGGCCTTTGACACTCAACTCAAGGGCCGCGCCGACAAAGGATTCTCGTCACAAATATTACACTATGAGTCAGTCGGGAGGTTACCCAAAGATATGATAGCCCAATATAGCCCATCTAGTGGACCAGATAGCGTCAAATCCGAGTTAGAGATCGTTAAATAAAAATCAGGTGAAGATGCAGCTCATCCAACATCAGGTTAGAGCAGCCAATCCAAAGACATTGAACGAAGCTATTTCAGAAACTACAAAAGTCGAGATACAAACGAGCGCTTGTTGACGAATTTCCGCAGCGAAAAAATCCCGGGATCTTGCTGGAGTCACTTCGGCCTTGGAAGCGATAACCGAAAGCGCGTGGAGAGGAACGTAAGTGTCACCACGAGAATTCACGTCTATTCGATTAGCACCCGCTCCTAGCGAATGCCGTTATCATCTTGAAATCAGACATTTGGAACGCGATTGCCCAAAGAAGTTGCGCGAGTCGAAGCACTGCAAATATTGCAACATTTCAGACCATACGCATACCGACTGTCAATTCTTAAGAGAGACATCAGTTCCAAGGTCGTTGGAAAACAGCGAGCGGAGTCAGCATCGCGCGAATCAGCAAGAAACTCAAAGTGGAATGAGGGCAGGTCAGGTGGACTACCAAGCCAAGGCGCGCCACCCGAACACGCGTATAGAAATACCGACAATAGGCGTGGCATGTATCGTCGTAATGATTATCAGTCGTCGAGTCGGCGAAATTCGAATTATTATGATCGTAACCGTAACCGAGGGAGAAATGATTATAGAAATAGTGATAAGCGCAACGATCGTGATAGGAATGAACGCCAAGTATATGGTAATCGCGATAGGAGAGCAAGGCGTGGGTCGATTTTACGCTGACACGGTTGCGGACGTAACACTCTTGAAAGCAAGTCGACTGAGACCAGATACATTTGTAGATGCAAATTATATCATTTCGAACAGTGGCGTTACAGCAGGTGGATGCTATAAATTGGGCAGAGTTTCCATGTGCCTTAGTGGGCTTGATTGCGAGGTTCATATTGTTCCAGATGTTTCATCATATAGTTCCTAGTAGCCTAGCGCCCACTTCAGTTAAAGATAAATGGTTGGTCAATCTCACGAATTTACATATACCGCAACCTGTTTTTGATTTTCTGAGCCTTGGAGAAAAATTCACTTTTACAGCCAAGTTTGATAAACGCACGTTTTTTCGTTTTTTGGAAAATTTAGAGAACCTTTACGATTCTTATGAAGATATCAATCCTAGAGTCCGAGCCGAAGTTTTGAATCAAATCAATAAATTTAACAATAAGCCACGTCATGTCCCAATTGAAGATCGGATCATGTCGCATAAGGTAGACCGAACCAGATTGTTCTTAAAAAACAACCAGGACATTTAAGTTACAAGAGCTGACAAAGGAAACGTGCCAGTCGTAATATCTAAAGATGAATATAACAGCAAAGTCGAACAAAGTTTGAATGATAGTACGTTATACGAGGAAGTGAGCCGATCTCCATTGACCAAAATGCAAAAAATGGTTACAGAATTGATCAATGATTGGATCCACAAGGGTGTGGTTGTATCAGATCCTTGTTTTAAATATTTAGAAAGTGATGAGTCAAACACCAATATTCCACGTGCATATGGGTTAGTCAAAGTGCACAAACAAGGGTGCCTTGTGAGAGTAATTGTGTCAACCATCAACAGCCCCTCTTACCATCTTGTTGAGTGTTGATCAATTCTTTTGAACAAACATATTCCGAGTCCTTAGTCTCGAGTTAAGAACAGCTACGAAATAAAAGAATCATCGATGAGATCATGGTCCCTGAGAATTTTGAACTAGTTCCTCTCGATGTGATCAGTCTATTCTTGAATCTCCACCACGACATCATATTAAAAGCGTTAAGTAACAAATGGAAGTATCTCAAAAATAGTATTGGTAGATGTTTGACCAAGGATGTATTTCTTCCGGGTATTGAAACTTCGCTTGCCTCTACTCATCTACAATTCAATGATAAATTTTACAGACAAAAACTTGGTACACCGATGGGTGGGTGCATCAGCCCATTATTTGCTGAGATAACCCTCGAGCTTTTAGAAATACACTCCCTTAACATCATGAAAAGAAACATTCTATCGTGTAGAAGATATGTCAACGATTGCTTTCTAATTATCTACAAATCTCAAATATCCCGTTGCCTAGACACATTTAACAGCTACAACCAATATATCCAATTCACCTGTGAGAAAGAAGAGGATAATAGTATTAGTTTCCTTGACCTCAAAATTATCTGCCGCCCCAACCAAGCTTGTATAACAGATTGGTACAGAAAACCCACAGCCTCTGGGCGATATATCAATTTTTCATCCCATCGTCCAGTCGCACAGAAAATAGCCATTATTCACAACTTAGTAGACAAAGCAATGAAACTATCACACAATTCATTTCATACGCAGAACTTGAAAATCATTGAAAACTACCTTTTCCACAAAGAGTACCCCAAGAAATTCATGGGGAAATATATTAAGAAAGGAATTCATTCGATTCACACTTCTTCTAAAAATCAGGACCTTTACCTCAAGCAAGATTTCAAAAAGTACCTCAAATTAGTTTTTCCGTTCGTCAAAGATCTTACTCCTTCGCTTAACAAAATTTTCAGAAAATCTTCCATTCTTCCGGCCAACAGTAACTTTGATGAATTCACATGCTTCGTAGAATTAGGCAAAGACATATTAGAAGAATCTCAACAGAATAATATTTGTCACAGGGTTCACCGAGGCGGGAAGGGCTCGAGGGTGACAAATAACCAGGCCGAGGTACTCTTGACTCGGAAGTATATTCAGTAATCTGACGTGTGTTTGTATGTGAGAGAGACGTGATGAGTGACTAATGAGTGAAATTGGTTGTCGAACGGTCTTGTTTCTTCTTGAGCTGCGCGCGCGTCGAGGTTTATATATCCTCTACGCCTCGCGCCTCGAGGCCGAAAAGTGCAAAGGTCGTCAAAA
>JAPYYZ010003851.1:0-11183 GCA_030522705.1 Eretmocerus eremicus
TATCTGTCGGCCAGATACGCGCTTGGCCAGCTATCCCCGCGAGTCTCGGTCTCGGAAAATTCTAGCAAACCTCGTCCTTGCGTCCATCAGCGCGCGCGAGTCCGGCCCGAGGGAGCAGTCGAAGCGCCGCTCCTACGCTCTCTGAGTCGAGTACTCGGTTCCTCCCTTTCATTGTTATGAGTGCGCATTCAGGCGTGCGCCGCGTTGAGTTAATGTCACTCGGCGCGCAGCGGGGCCGGGATGAAAGCGGAACAGCATTATTATATGCCGGAATGAAATTATCATGCATTCAGTGGAACGAGTCGGTCTATGGTAATACCGTCTGCGCTCTCTCCCTCCGCCTTGCCCATGCATAAATGCATCCTCCAAGATGTGCTCTCGCTATTTTATTCAGTCTCTGCGCAGCCTCAGACTAGCGGCACTTCTTACTCTCGCGGGACCATCAGCCCGCTACGCGAGCCCACAATTTTCGGCTGCTGATACGCGCTCCGCTCTTTGCTCTCGGCTAATCCGACTCTATCCAAACTGCGGCACGACTACGGGCCATTCCATTACTCTCGCGCGAAGGAGTAATTTTAAAAATTGCGTGCGGACGAGCTCTCGTCTGCATGGTAATGGAAAAGTTTTATCGAGTTGCGCCTCGTCGCGAGAGACCGTGCTCCGATCGAAAGAGTCTCCGAAGAAACTTGGCCATCGGCTCTCTCCCTCTCCGCCGTCTCGTCCCGGCCGTCACCCCGAGACGAAGAAAGCGCCGAAAAATCCGCGCGTCCTCACCTCGGAGCGCGCATCGCGAGCCGAGGAAGCTCGGAAATCGGCCGAACCGCGGCGAGGCCGTTCGCGCGCTGCTCTCAATGGACAACCGGTTTCGCGGCCGGCCGATCTCGGCGCGTACTCGCACCGTGCGCTCGGCGATGGGCGCGCTGTTTGGTGCACCTCTCGCCGTTCTGCGTCTCGTCATTTTTCTCGATCCGCCCCGGGGCCGCTGGAGCTCCTTGCCCCCGTTGCAAGCGCGAGAGTCCGAGGCGGCGCGCGAGCGGCTCTCTGGTGGGGATGGGCCGGAGCGTGGCCCCTGGTCCCCACTGCCGGCCAGCGGGAGCGCCCGCACGCGCAACTGGAATGCCACCGGCCCGGATAAGCCAGATACGTTGCTTGGCTCGGATATGCTGCCTCTGTGATGCGCACTGCAGTGTGCGAGGCTGCAATGGACCGAGAGAGCGAGCGTCCCGGCGGACTTGCTCGAACCAGAGCCAAGAGAGAGAGAGAGAAAGAGAGAGAGGACAGTGGTGCATTCGAGGGCTCGTCCAGATTCAATTCTGATACGGAGCTTGAATGAGAGAGGCAGTCGTCTCGAGGGATACGAGGTGCTTTTCTCCCTTTCTTCCGCGAGCAGATGGAGCGCTGCTCGCTGCAGCTCTACCCCGCTCTGCCCTAATCGCCCGCGAATGGAAATCCTAATGGCGAGCATCGATCGCCCTCTTCCTATAGATATGCTGCAGCCGCGTCACGACGCAGAGACTACAATGTCCTCAGACGAGGGAGTGAGTTCATTGGACCGATCCGCCCTCCTGCCGCAGTCCAATTATGAGCGAGTGTCTCGGGTGCAACCACTCGTAATTCGCACAGCCCCGTAGAACACCTCCGCTCGCTGTCATTCAGAAGCTCTATACTCGCTGCTCTGATGAAATTTCGCCCAGCTCGCTCGTGGGTAATAGGAGCAGACTGCGAATCATCACTCTGAGGAAGATCTAAATTTACACCTGGGTTGCCATCTCATTTCCTTGGCAGACCATGGTGATCCTACGGGGCCTGTCGTTGCTGAGAACTCGATACAATGTAAAGCTTCGGTAAGATAAACATTGGAGATTCTAATGTGACTCTGAAGTAGGTGTATTGAAGGAATTATATAGAAAAACGATCCGTTACAAGGGGAAAACCAGGGGTTCGGCTCGTGGATTTTCTCCAAAACTGCCTTAGATACTCGTGTACCGCCTGAAGTATGAAGAATCCAAAGTATCTTTATCAAACAAGCCACCTATCTATTCGGAATTACAAACAGAACCTTGAGCGTTGCCCATATGGACCCATGAAGAACCTCAGTGGAATGAGTCCATTTCAAACTTTTAAAATTCCCATGGGCTCTTTATCAACTGAGAAATCGAGAGTTGGTTCCATCGGGGAAATTCTTTTCATTTATCCGATGAATTCGTCATAGATAGTCCTCAAAGTATTACAGTTACAGTATACAGCTTATTCCGAAACAATTTGACTAATGAAAATGCAAGTCTCATTTGACTGCAGTAAATATCAGTTTTGATGATGCAGCATCTCTACATCAATGTTCAATATATTGAATTAACCAATTGATATATACAATAGGAGAGGTCCATACAAGGTAGCCCTTGACATCTTATTCTCTAATCTTAATATCTGAGAACATGAAAATTGACGATGCTGGATAAATCGACAGGAAGCCTATGGAAAATGGCTTGGTTGGACCATCAAAGAGATTTTGTAAACTAATAGGAACTGTTGTAGGTCTCACAATTCCAATAGCCTCTTCGGCTCAGCGACGGTAGGATCTATCTCTATTTCTAGAGTTGGGGTACGCATGAAGGTAAAAAACAGCGCCAACTCTTTATACAAGATAAAGAGATATTGAATTCAAGTTCACCAGACAATTCCAATCAGCATAGAGCCTTAACAATTCAAATATGCCGTCGCAGATTGGTCTTTTGGTTTGGATCGTGTATCGACATTGAGATGAAATGCGTTGATCGATTCCTCCGTGTAAATTTCTCATCTTCAGCTCTCAAACTCAAATACATATCTTCTATCTCATTCCGAGCAGGTTGTAATCGGCCCGAACTCATACTTTCTCAGTACTTTCAATATTCCTACTGTCGCACAAAATAATTACGCCAGCTCATAGCACTCCTTATATGTTAATCAGCGAAATCTGTGTGAAATCTTGATTGTATCCTCTGTCATATCTTAGCAGTCAATTCGGACCTCCGAACCCTAGTTTGAATCCTGTGTGATAAGCACCTCATAAAGAGGCGTCTACCACACCGGGGAATTGGGAAGTATCAGAGAAAACCGGGACATGACAAGGATTCCTGTTCCAAAACCTGGAAATTTTCGTCAGTCAGCGACTTCAAAGTCTGTGACGGCTCAGATGTCAGAATGGAATTTTTGAAGAAGCACGCGACCTCACCCCATCTAAAGACGAGAACTCGTTCATACTCGCAAAACCAAGTGGATTCAAGAGCTGTTATGTCGCCAGGAGAATTACTGAGATGAGACGTTTAACCGGCCCTCATTCGAGTCTTCTTCAGACACAGAACGGGACTACTGCTCCGTCTCGTTTCAAGTCTCTAGGGTAGCGTTGGCTCCATAAAGAATACATGCAAACGCCCAGCTCCATCCGTACTGGCCGAGTCTGCTCGAATCGTGAGCCCGAAGAATCTTCAACTCACAAGTACCGCGTTTCCTCGGTCTGTTTGCATGGATTTTGTGGAGCAGTGAGTGGAGGTTAAAGTTTGCCAAGTATGAAATGCGTGGTCTACCCCCGAGAAACTCCGAAGCTGTATGATTAAGTGACACTCCCTTCGATTCGTGAATATTCATCCACTAAAATGTCAACCATCGTCTTTGCTAGAAATTGCCCTGTACAATTATACAAAGACTCCCCTTACTTGCATCTATATCGTATCTTGTATTAAGTAGAGGCAGAAGTGAAAGGTTCTACCAAAAGGAATAAATTTTCTCGACTTCGGGTGTTGTACCTTTCCATAGATTATCAGGGATTTGTAGAAAAATTCAATAATACATCTTGAGGGAAAATTGATTATTAGTATGAAAACTAAACATGCACTTTCGTAAAATGGATTTCGACTAAAATTTCTCGCAAAGGCAACGTTACTGATCCCCATCCAAGGAATCTTCCCATCTATTCCTGATTTGTCTCTATTTGTCTTACACCGGCTCCGCAAATTATCCACGTCTGACTTTATTTACAAAGTTTTCTCGTTAAAAAATTATGATGGATGAGATCAACAAAACGTATCGTATTTCGATTGGAAGCGTGGAAAAACCTTTACTGTAGTTCACAATTAGAGATAGAGAGATGGATGAGTTAGAATTCCATCCCATTGTTTGCTTTCTCTAAAATTCATGGTGTGTGGCTGCTCTCCTGCATGCTGCTTTGACAAACTCTGTTACCCAAATACGAAGCAAACTCGTTGCATCCGACGATTGTTCGCGAAGTGTACCCAGGCCAACTAAGCCATGCAAGCCTTTGCTCCATTCACGTGCTAATCGCTCGATCGATTATCGTTAGTCCGAACTTTCTCAAAGTCTTAGAAGCTCGCACTAAGCACCGCCTACAGTTGTGGGTCGCCCGATGCTGGAATGTCACCACAACGACCCAATGTCACAGTTGTACACTGTGCAGCTAAAGGTCATTCTTGGAGTGTTATAACGTGATTTAGTATTAACCAACTAATTTGGTGGAATTTGGGTGATACAAGAAAATACGATGTCAGAAAGTAAATCATTTTACATAGATCAACTCTGCGATCGGATTCTGCAGCAAATTTTTATCTAAGATGCCCATCCGGTTGATCATGCGACGATGGGATGAATAAAGTTGAATCCAGAAAATAATTTGTTTTGGTGCTACAAATTTTGTGAAATAACGATAAAATCTTGTTTTTATTTCATATGCAGACCAGCTGATGATCTCAATGGTATGAGGCACGTTTTGTTTGTATAATTGTGAAGAAAATCCTAAGGAATACTCTTATCGATTCCAATTTTGGCGCAATCCCTATCATATTTTATCTTAAGAAACTTCTTATACTGCTACTAAAATTGGCTACTGTGCCAAACAGCTTACCGAAAAATGTTATGTTGTCAAATCTTGAAAATTATGACTATGAAAATCTGATTCACGATCATTTCATTCAGATATTGATAATGCTCCTGTAAAAGTTATCAGATTCTGAAAATGGTAACGAACCTTTACATGCGCTAGTATAACGAGTGAATTTGAACATTTTCGGGAAATTTTCTCTTTGGAGTGAGAAGCACCAAAAATGAAGGCATGTCTGAAGAGAAAGTGTTGGTGGAACTTTCTTACATGCGAAGTCAAGAACATTTATTGAAAACAGAACCATACATGACTCGTCAGAGTTCTCCCCTGACGTTGAAATGAGTAAGAGACATTTGCCCTGAAATTTGAGCGTTTTTCGTCCGAGTTTCCACATCATCTCGTATCCATCATGCCTCTCACACAAAACATTCCTTGGTACCGTATCCGCTCGTGCGAACTTTGGATAATTGGAAAACTTGAGCAACATTTGAGAACGAATGTGAAAAAGGCCAAGCCGCTGTTTGGTAATCCGTACGAATGAGCCAGCCGCAGATGATGCATGCGAGTTTCCAACAAAAATTCGCCTCAAGTAAATTTCGCTCACTTTACGTCGCACTTTACCTGGATGAAGCTTGCAGTTCCGACTTTACGGCCCGAGAAATATCTCCGTCGCGAGTTATACGCACACGTAGAGACGAGCAGGCCTCGCCGAGTTATATTCTCTCCGCTTGGTGTTCATCAAAAAAAGTACGCCTGGGCCGATTCGATTTGCACATGACGACCAGATCATACACTCGACTCGCGCTACGAGCCCTCTCGCGTCAAATCTGCATTATACTTGCTGTGCTTCGTATGCGGGGTGAAATAAAACATAGCCGCGCGAAGTTTGTCCAGTGGAGAGCTGCAGGGCGTGTCAGTGTAGTGATGCAGCCGCTAGAAAAAGGTTGAATGGGCAAAAAATATTATCACAAAGCGACGAACAAAGCGTCGAAACAAAGCTCGCGCGCGACGTGAAAGGGAGAAGTAGCGAGAGCAAATTGACTTGGGCGTCGATCGCGAAAGAGAGAGAAAGAGCCGGGCATTTCGCATTTCAACTATGCGTCGGCGCTGCTGCTACTGCAACGCGCTAAAAAAACGCAAGCGCCGCGTTCACATACCTATAAGCGCTTGCACGAGCAAAAGAGAGCCTTGCGTTGAATTTATCGCGTCAGGAATTTTGCGGCGCAAGCTCGCTCTGCAGGTAACTATAAACGCACCCGGAGAACCGCTGCAGCGCGTCGCGCATTAATTCAGACACCCCGAACTCGAGCTTGCGTTACGCGTGTACACAAGCGCCTGATGCACCTGCACGCCCCGATGAACATGATCCGGCTGCTGCCGCTGTTTCCCGACCGGCGTCGAATTGCGGCGGGTGATGATCTATCGATAATGTAAACACTCGTCTCTGGCTCACGTTAGGATCTGCTGTTGACAGGAGCAGCAGTTTTTTTCGATTCCTCCTCTGACGCGCAAAAATTGCTCCCGATCTGTAAGCGACTCTGCGTACTGCTGACAACTGCCGAGCCGATGCGAAAAATATATCCGCCCTCGCTGCTGCAGCGATACGACTCACTTTTAGATTTTGCGCCGAGTTGCGGGTATCTCTTCCCTTTTCCCAGAATTTTTCTCAAAAATTTTTTTTCGCGCGGTCCTGCGTCTCTAGCGATTGTACAAGGGGTTCGAATCGATAGCTTTCACGAGAGCTGAATTTTCAAAAATATATCCTGAATTGAATATCATCCGCTGAGTTCACATCACCGGGACCTTCACAAACTTACGCTGAAGTTTCCAATACTCCGAAATACTTTGCACACGGCCCTCACGATTTGATGTTTTCGTATCAGAATACACGGTATATGGTCGATTTCGTTAAAACTGCACTATTTTGGCCTCAAAAATGGCGGAGGAAGAGAAATCGGCCAATATTCATTTTTGACAGGAGCTCTCGAATGCTTTTAAAATCTGCTTTTGGTGGTAATTCTAGTCATTTGAATGACACTTTCATCAGTTTCATGACGATAGATGCGACTCAGTCCGAAGGAATTTCGAAACATTGCGAGAATTAGGCACGATACTGGCGGCCCCGATACTGGCATATGGAGAAAGAAGTAGCCTCTGAATTTCTAGTGATGGCTGATCAAGTTTTCCGAATTGGGGATACATTTCTATGGTAAGATGAATTGAAAAAAATTTTCACGGGATACCTATGTTGGGCTTGATTACTATCTACTGGTAGCCACGTTACTGAGGGTTTTATTTTGCAGTAAAAGAATGGCAACTTTTTGTCACATCAGTTATTACATGCGCAATTTACGACTAGAGTAGAGGCTGATTTCCAAATCAGAACCCTTTTGCGTGGTAATCGAACCAGCTCGGAATGGTTTTGGTCCCTGAGAAATATTTGAGCAGCGATTCAGTGAATACCTCGCCAATTCAGCGAAATCCGTAAGACAAAATCTCGACCATAACTACATGCTCAGGAAAAATAGTAGATTCCTGTTTCTGTGATAGATATGGGCATCATCGCGAAAAGTTGCAGATTTCATGTAATGACCTCGCATTTTGACAGAAAATATCGAAACCCTTCCATAAAAACTTTCCCTCGTGTATTCTATTGAGATACAATTGGGAATTAATTTCCAGTCCGAACCATGGAGCCATCTTTTTTATACAGAACAAATCAGGGCCCAAATGTCAGTCCCGCGGTCAGTTTCGATTTCTGTCTCGTCTCGTTTTCTGCTTCTCATTTTGATATAATGAAAATAATCAATACGGCAATATTTTTCCGTTGTAGTACTGTAAGTTAGATCAACCAATTCCCACGGGTTTTATGACCGAAATGGATACGTAAGGGTTCGAGGCATGTGTTCCTATGCATGTAATAAGGGTTTCATGTCAGTTCTGTGGACACCCTGTTCTCCCTCCAAACAATTTCCAACATGTTCCGTAGCAGTTTTTTTCAGACAAGTATCATTGCATCAGATGAAATCTACGCGGGAAAGTTGCTGCGTCAATTCCCATGGTCGTAAGAGCAAACAAAACGAGTTCACGGGACTGACCAAATTTGCAAGTTTCCGAGATAATGCTTTTATACCATTTCATGACCAGATATTGAGATTTCATGCTGTAGACGTCGATTGGGTAATATTTTATGTGAATGGCATGGATATGAAGTGTGAGAGTCGCGCTTGGGATGTGCCACGATACTGGTTTTTTGGGTATTCATAATTGCCTTGGCCTAACCATAGATAAATTATCCCTCTAAAAACTATTGTACTGCATACTTTTCCATAGAAGATACCATGAAGAGATAGTAGATTGGGAGCATTACTTTATTTTCCATTTTTCCCGACCCAGAACAACCCATCGGGCAGTTTCAACGGAATCAACCATATATCCGTTACATTTTGCCAAGTCTATATCAAAGAGTGTACCAGTCTTCTGTGAACTGCATCTCGCAGAAAAGTCTCTTCAGTCCCTATATCGATTGCGGATCGCATCCAAACTCGTATGAATTCGCGCACCAAACTTGTGCGAGGGGAGAGCTTATCCTCGCACAGCGAAGCTCCGAGGGGCAGAAAGTGCGTTTATCAATCTCCTCGAGCGCGGTAACTCGCGCATAAACTCACACTCCGCCCCATACGGGCTTATATGAAGTTGCGGCTGGCGCATCGAGGCGCTTTCTCCCGGCCACCTCGGATGAGGATCGCGTCGTAAATATGATATTCGCATCCATCGGGTCTTTTGATGGGGCGCGCGTGCCAAGCTCCGCGCGGGGATAATAATAAAGTGAAAAAAGCTCGGGCGCGCGAGAAGAGGGATGATGCGCCGCGGAGCTGGCTTTCTGCGAGCTCGAGAGATGGAGGATATGCGCGCCCATCCCTCTGGCCCGCTGCAATGAAAAGGTGGCGCTCGCCTGGGGGGTGAAAAGGGGTCGGAGGCTCGCGGGCGAGATAGCGAAAAAAGAGAGCGCGGCGCTCTCGCGATGGCCCTCGGTATCGGATGCCCGGGTCAGCTAAGAGTCCCCCCACCCCTCGAGCGATCCTCGAGGTACACAGGCGCGTCTTTACGGCGAATTCCCGCTCTCCCCTTGACACTCGCCCGTCTGTGCGAGTGGGTGGGCCTGTGTGTAGAGCAGCCTCGGCTCCGGGCCGGGGAAAAGGATTTTTAAATCCGTTTTACTTCCGGATGAGATACGTCAAAGTCTCTGGGCCACTGGCTCGTGTACGGGCCTCGCCACTCGATCGTCCTAGGAGACGAGCCCCGAGGACGAAGACGGCGACGACGACGACGTGAGGTATTTTTCTCCGTCGAATGGAGGGAGGGCGAGTTGAGCGGCGACGCGTAGGCGCAAGGGGGTGAAAGGGAGCGCGAGCGTCGGACAAAGGCCTGCCCGTTCCGAATTCGCGTTTGAAGCGGCAGCCGGTGCTGCTGGTACTGCACTCTTCGGCACTCTTTACAAAAGTGGAGAGGAATGGCAGGATTTTTCTCTGTCTCCTGGACTCTGTCCTCTTCCTGCCTCGCCGAGAGCTGCCTCTTCCTTTCGCCCGCCCGCTCTCCCCTAGTCGCGAAGCTTGTCCGGGCTTTTTCGTATGAAAATTACCGGCTAAGAGGAAAGACGCGCCGCGAGAGAGAGAGAGAGAGAGAGAGAGAGAGAGAGAGAGAGAGAGAGAGAGAGAGACGAAAGGAAGAAAGCTCTGAGCAGAAATTTCCTTTTTACATTAGGCGCTTAACGACTTTATCGTTTTATTTCACTCAGCAGCGGCTCTCCTCTGTGCCCACCCCTCTACCGGAGGCTTTCTTCGGTGTTAAATGGAATTTCATTGATGACGCCAGTACCCTCTTTGCTCCGGCTGAGAAGTGTGAATATCACTTTTATTTGAAAACATTCCCAAGAACCGACCTGAATCGGCCCTACCCTCTCCGGGCTTTCAAAGGTGACAGACGGAATTCCCTTTGCTGCGACACTCTCGCCAAGTGTAATCAGCTTAGTTAGGAGGCTCATTGAAGTGACGATGCTCTCGCCATCGCACCGCTTCGTAATTTGAATTACAGAGAACTACGTAACACTATGAGTGAAAATTATGAAATTCTATCTTGACGGCTTATGCAATGCAGACCAGTTATTCAAATTTTGAATAGAGCTTCATTTGATTGACACGTGCCTTGTATCAAGACCCAATGATGCATTTTACACCAATCATTGAATCACGAAATTTCTTTCATTTTATTTTCTTGTCACTTCTTGACATGACCTCTTTCTATAGTTGACATATTTTTGAATCTTTCATTAATATCTCTAAGTCTCGTAGAGTATATCAGAGGCACAAATTGTGTCAGTACTTTGCGTTGAGACTTTTAAGAGTATATCGAATCTTCAGATTTGAATTATTGTTGGCTCATCTCAAAATGGTCAATTAACCTTTTTATTTCATTGAATCAAACCATTGTGTCTCCCATCCATCGATATTTTTGGCTCATTCGCAATTTTTGCAAATCTATTAGAGGCGAGATATGAACTCCTATTTGTTCGAAACTCTCCCGAACTCTTGTATTTACCTTTTGATAACATTATTTCTCTTCAATCAATTCAAGTAAGAACTGATTAGATCTCATCGCATACAGAAAATGTAATATAATGCATCAGGCGAAGCTTAACTAATAAAAATATCTTAAACACAAAGCTGGCCCGGCGCCTTGATGTCCATTCATTCATTAAATTAACCATGCACAGAATAGCACATGCAGTTAGCACGTTTTCCTATCATTTTCAAACTGATCAAGAATTTTTGCAATTCTTGGTTCCTTTTTTCATTGCTTTGTTGAGGAAATTGAGAGGTGACTTTGAACTTGACTTCAGAACTTATTTTCAAGGTCATCAGAAGGTCAAGGTGGCGTTTAAACTAGAAACCATTGTTATGACTACGATATAAGCTTTCATATGCTATATCACCATAATATCTGGACTGGAGAGGAAGCAAGTGTCATAACTCTGAAAGAGAAGCCAGATTCCTCAGGTTCTGAATGACGGTCCTGAATTTGTTTATCAAAAAGTTAATAAGCAAAGAATAATTTGTTTGATTGTATACCGAACGTCGAGGTAACCTTGCAAGTTTTTTTCTGTATAGTAACTTGAAATAAAATTTCTAGACATAGATAGATAGATAGATAGATCGTTTATTCTAGACTAAGGACTGCAAGTCCTCGATAGTCAACACATAAAAGTCTCATTTTACAAGGTTTTCAACATAGCGAGTACAGCGCATAGGAA
>JAPYYZ010003852.1:0-12447 GCA_030522705.1 Eretmocerus eremicus
TTCTTAGAATTAAAAAGTAAGGGGGTCCGGGTACGATGGGAAAAGAGCAGTTATACTCGCCAAGTTATACTTTTGAAAAAAGTGAAGAAGGGGGGGGGGATAGTGAATATACCGATGAAGAAAATGTGGAGCGACTTTTTGAAGCATTGAGACGTGACGCTTGGGATTTGGTTCGATCATTGTTTGCCGCGGGTAGCAGCGTCCGAGAGATCATTGAAACTCTCGAATTACGTTTCGATAATCCCAAACGAGTAGCCGAGAAAATTATCCGTGACATTCGCGAACTGCCTAGTTTGGAGTCCAATAAGATTAGCTTGGTTGAATTCTCTACAGAATTAAAAAATGCTATAGCAGCTATCAAATCACTCAAAATCATTGGCTACCTCTACAGTCCTGAACTGACTGATGGAATTTTGCAGAAATTATCAAGAACAATTCTCCCAAGTCATATCAGATTCGCCACGTCTCCCGAAGTAAGAGACAAGCCTGATCTAGAGAAAGTCTCCGAATTTCTGATTGCTGAAGCGCAGATGTCTCTCGCCACGGGCTTGACAGCAATCAATTCGAGCGCAAAGAGGTGCGAATCAAGCAGCGACACTCATGAATCGAAATCCCACAGCTCGAGCGATCGTAGGGATAAAGATACACGTAATTATAGAGCTAACAATACACACGAACTCAAAAATGTAGCAACGGTCCATAACAACGAAAGTCGAAAAGACACTGCTACTACCGAGTGAAGCGGCTGTTGTGAACTCAAGAATCATACGAATGAAGCATGTAGGAAATTCCTATCCATGAATCCGTTCACGCGTTGGAAATTAGCTAAACTCAGTAACCTCTGTTTCAATTGTATGAGTCTTGGTCACACGGTACGCGATCAGAAATGTTCGAGTCGATCATGTACAGAATGTGATGCCGAACACCACGACCTGTTGCACGTCTCGAACTATCAAAACACCAAACCACTAGAATCTCAAAGCCTTTCGAATGATTCCCAATCGAATACACAGACCCAAACGACTCAGAGTAATAAAGATTGACTAGGATCGGAGACGCTCTCAAAAATGCTCGTTGTTACAATCAAAGGTACAAAGAGAGCTGTTAGAGCTGTAGAGGTCAAAACGTTAACAGGTATTTTGAGAAAACCTGCTCGAAAGTTGATTCGTTTTATGGAGGTACAACACCCCTAATATTTTGTACGGCGAGAGGATGTTGCATACACTTAATATATATACTATTGTGGAAGCTATGAATGATTGGATCATCTTTTTTCTTCTACTTGAATGAAATCGTGATTCTTGCCTGAGAAATGGATTCTGTATCAAGAATCGACTACAAAGACAAGTTTAAACCGCGGAAGCGCAAGGCTTCACTCTCGTTAGGCGTTATTTCGGCACAGCAAGTGGAATTGACGGCACAGCGAGTAGGGCATATGGTCAACGCATACATCGAACCGCAAGAGTCACAGCTTGGAACGATTGCGGAGCGACGCGTTGCCATGGGATGTCAACGAGGAGCGCACCGAACGAGGGACAAGCACTTGAATTCTAGCTTTGAGCTTGGAAGTTTGTCAGCTGTTCTAAAAATTGAATTTGCCGCTTATACGAACTCGTAGCTTCCAATAAATTCAGTTCTCATGTCTTGTGAATTTGCCTTCGTATCGTTTCTTCTGGCGCGTGCACAACAAGCTCCATGGGACGATCCTAGGACCTCCTGGGACCTCCTGGGACCTGCATAGGAGCATGAGATGTGGGGCTCGATGTAACGGAGGACCGCAAGGGACGTCGTGGGACCTCACGAAACCTCCCGAAGAGCCCATGAGACCCATGTGACCATCCTAGGTTCTCCTGCGACCTCCTCTGTTTTGCATAGGACCTCATGATATGGGGCTCTACGTACCGTGGGATCTCGAGAGACGTCGTGGGACCTCAAAGGACCTCATGGGAAGCACATGTAACTCATAAGGAAACCATGGGACCATCCTGGGACCTCCTAGGACCTCCTGGGACTTGCAAAGGACCTCGTGATATGGAATTCTTCGTACCGGAGGACCTCAAGAGACGTCGCCGGACCTCATGAGTCCTCATGGGAAGCCCATGGGACCCATAGGACCGTTTTGGGACCTCTTAGGACCTTTTGGGACCTGTGAAGGAACTCGTGATATGGAGCTCCACGTACCCAAGGACCTCTCCAGACGCGAATCTACCTCATCGGACCTCATAGAGAGCCCATTGGACCCATGAGGACATCCTAGAACCTCACGGGACCTCGTTAGACCCGCATAAGAGAATGTGATATGGGATTCTACTCACCGGAGGACCTCGAGAGACGTAGTTGGACTCCATTGGACCCCATAGGGAGCTCATGGCACCCATAGGGAGCCCATGGGACCATCCTGAGTCCTCCTGGGACCTGCATGAGAGCATGTCATTTGGAGCTCTTCTTACCGGAGGACGTTGTGGGACCCCATTGGACCTCATGGAAAGCCCATGGAACCCATGAGACCCTCCTGGGATCTCCTGAGACCTCCTGCGACCTGCATAGGTTCTCGTTATATGGGGATCAACGTACCGGAGGACCTCGAGGAACGTCGTGAAAATTCACGGAACCTCATGGAAAGCCCACGGGAACCATTGGACCATCCTGTGACCTCCTGGGACCTCCTGGGCTCTCCATGCGACCTCGTGATATGGGGTTCTACGTACCGGAGGACCTCGAGGGACGTCGTGGGATCTCATGGGTCCTCATGGAAAGCCCATGGGACCCATGGGACCGTTTCGGGACCTCCCGACACCTGCTGGGACCTGCACAGGAACTCGTGATGTGGAGCTCTACGTACCGAACGGGCCTTACGAGACTTAATGAGACCACATTGGACCTCATGGGAAGCCCATGGGACCCGTTAGGACATCCTGGGACCTCTCGAGACCTCCTGAGGCCCGCATGAGAGCATCTGATATGGGGTTCTACTTACTAGAGAACCTTGAGAGACGTCATGGGACCTCATGGGACCTCATGAAGAGCTCATGAAACCCATGGGACTCCCATGGGACCATCCTGAGACCTCCTGGTACCTCCTGGGACCTGCATGGGACCTCGTAATTTGGGGCTCCACGTACCGAAGGACCGCGAGGGACGTTGCGGGACCTCACGGAACCTTATGGTAAGCCCTTGGGCCCCATGGGACGATCCTGGGACCTCCTAGGACCTGCATAGGATTTCGCGATATAGGGCTCTACGTACCAGAGGACTCCGAGAGACGTCGTGGGACCTCATGTGTATTCTTGGGAAGCCCATGGAACCCATGGAAAACATAATGGTCCGACCTGAGACCTCCTGTGACCTCCTGGGACCTGCATAGGACCTCGTGATATGGGGCTCTATGTACCGGAGGACTGCAAGGGACGTCGTGGGACCTCACGGCACTTTATGAGAGCCCTCGAAACCCATGAGACCATCCTGGGAACTCCCAGGACCTCCTGTGATTTGCATAGGACCTCGTGATATGGGGCTTCACGTACCGGGGGACCTTCAGGGACGTCGTGAAATCTCATTGCACCTCATGAAAAGCCTATGGAACTCATAGGGAACCCGGAGGACCATCCTGAGAGCCCTTGGGAAATCCTGGGACTTGCATGAAACCTCTTGATATGGGATCCTACGTACCAAAGGAGCTCAAGAGACGTCCTGGGGGCTCATGAGTCCTCATGGGTAACCCATGGGACCCATGAGACTGTTCCGGGACCTCCCAGGACCTCTTGGGACCTGCAAAGGGACTCGTGAATCGGAGCTCTACGTACCGGAGGACATCAGGAGACGACGTTGGACCTCATGAGAACTCATGGCAAGCCGATGTTACCCATGGGACCATTCTCGGACCCCCTGGGACCTCCTGGGACCTGCATTGAACCTCGTGATATAGGGCTCTACGGACCAGAGGACCACGAGGGACGTCTCGTCGTGGGACCTCATGGGACCTCATCGAAAGCCCTCGGAACCCATGGGGAGCCTATTGAACCATCCTGAGACCTCCTAGGACCTTCTAAGACCTGCATAGGAACTCGTGCTATGAAGCTCCACGTACCGGGAGCCCTCACGAGACTTGATGAGACCACATTGGACCTCATGGAAAGCCCACGGGACCCATGAGGACATCCTGAGACCTCACGGGACTTCCTGAGACCTGCATAGATGCATGTGATATGGGGCTCTACGCACCGGTGGACCTCAAGAGACGTCGTTGGGATTCTTGGAATCTCATGGGAAACGCATTGAACTTATGGGACCATCCTGGGACCTCCTGGGACCTCCTGCGTTTCGCATGGGACCTCCTATCATGAGCCTTGACGTACCGGAGGACCTCGAGGGACGTCGTGGGAATCCATTAGATCCTCTGGAAAGCCCACGGAAATGATGAGACCGTCTTGGGTCCTCCTCTGACCTCCTGGGAGCTGCATGAGACCTCATGGTATGGGGCTCTACGTACCGAAGGACTGCGAGGGACCTCGTGGGAATCCTTCGGACCTGAAAGAACCATCGAACCTATGGGAAACCCATGGGACTATCCTCGGACATCCTGGGACCTCCTGGGACCTGCACAGAACCTTGGAATATCGGGCTCTACGATTCGGAGGACCCCTAGGGTCGTCGTGCGACCTCATCGAACCTCGTGGAAAGCCCATGAAACCCACCGGACCATATCGAGACCTTCTGGGACCTCCTCGGACCTCCTGGGACCTGCATAGGAGCACGTGATATGGAGCTCTACGTACCGGAGGACCTCGAAGGATGTCGTAAGACCCCATGGAATCCGTTGGAAAGCCCATGGAACCCATTATGAACCCCTGGCACCATCCGGGTAACAACTGGGACCTCCTGAACCTGCAGAGTACCTCGTAATATGGGTCTCTACGTACCGGGGGACCTCGAAGGACGTCGTGGGACCTCATTGAACTTCAAGGAAAGTCCATGAAACCTATGGGACCATCCCAGGACCATCCTGGAACCTCCCGGGATCCCCTCGGACCTGCATTTGGGAATGTGATGTGGGGTTCTACGTATCGGAGGATCGCGAGGGACGTCGTGCGACCTCATGAAACCTCATGGGAAGCTCATGGAACCAATCGGACCATGCTGGGACCTCCTGGGACCTCCTCAGGACTCCTGGGACCCGCATGGGAGCTCATGTTATGGGGCTATACGTAGCGAAGGACCACGAGGGTTGTCGTGGGACCCCATGGAACCTCATGCAAACTCACGGGAATCATTGCACCATCCTTGAACCTCCTGGGACCTCCTGAAAACCTGCAGCGGAGCATGTGATATGGAACTATCTGTACCGGAGGACCTCGAGGGACGTCGTACGACCTCTTCGGACCTCGAGGTGAATCGAGGAATCCAGGGGCCCATCCTGGGACCTCCTTCGACCTCCTCGGACCTCCCGGCACCTGCATAGGAGCATGTAATATAGAGCTCTACGTACCGGAGGACCTCGGGGCATGACATGAGACCTCATGGGACCTGATGGGAATTCCATGGAAACCATTGGACCATCGTGGGTTCTCCGAAGACCTCCTGGGACCTGCATGTGACCTGCGTAGGACCTCTTGATATGCAGCTCTATGTACCGGAGGACCTCGAGTGGCGTCGTGCGACCTAGTGGGACCTCATGGGAAGCCCATGGAACTCATGGGACCATCCCAAGTTCTCCTGGGACCTCCTGGGACCTGCATAGGATTTTGTGATATGGGGATCTCCTCACTGGAGGGGCTGGAGGGACGTCGTGGGACCTCATGAGACCTCATGGAGAGCCCATGGAACCCACGGGACCATCCTGGGACCTCCTGGGACCTTCTGCCTTTCGCATGTAACCCCGTATCATAGGTCTCGACGTTACGTAGGACCTCGAGGGACGTCGTTAGAATTCATGGGACCCCATGGGAAGCCCACGGAAACCATGAGACCGTCCTGGGACCTCCTTTGACCTCCTGGGAGCTGCATGGGACCCCGTGATATGGGGCTCTACGTACCGGAATATCTCGAGGGACCCCGTGGGACCTCATCAGACCTCATGAGGAGCCCATAAAACCCATAGGGAAACCATGGGACTATCCTGGGACCTCTTGGGAACTCCTCCGGACCTCGTATCAAGGGACTCTACTTACTGGAAGACCTCGGGGGACGTCGTGGGACCTCATGGGACCTCAAGGGACGTCGTGGGACCTCATGGGACCTCATGGGAAGCCAATGGGACCCATGGGACCATTTCCGGACCTCCTGGGACCTCCCGGGTTCTGCATAGGACCCCGTGATATGGAGCTCCACGTACCGGAGAACCTCGAGGGGCATCGTGAGACCTTATGGGACCTCATGTGAAGCCAATGGAACCCATGGAAAAACCATGGGACGATCCTGGGACCTCCTGGGACCACCTGGGACCTCCTGGGACCATCTGGGACCCCCCATGGGACCTCGTATCTCGGGGCTCTGCGTACCAAAGGACCTCAAGGGACGTCGTGACATGGTACCCATAGGACAATCTTGGGACCTCCTGGAACCTCCCCGGTTCTGCGTAGGACCAGTGATATGGAGCTCTACGTACCGAAGGACCTCAAGGGGCATCGTGCGACCTCATGGGACCTCATGGGAAGTCCATGGAACCCAATGTACTGCTATCCTGGGATTTCCTGGGACCTCCTCGGACCTCCTGGAACTTGCATTCCAGGAGCATGTGATATGAAGTTCTACATACCGGAGGACCTTGGAGGATGGCGTGAGACCTCATTGGACCTCGTGGGAGCTCCACGGGAACCATGGAACCATCCTGGGACCTCCTGGGACCTCCTGGGACCTGCATGGGACCTCAAGATACGGGGCTCCACGTATCGAAGGACGGCGAGGGACGTCGTGGGACCTCTCGGGACTTCATGGAAAGCCCGTGGAACCCATGACACAATCCTGGTACCTTCTGAGACTTCCTGAGACCCTCATGGGACCTCGTGAGGAGCCAATGAAACCCATGGAACCGTCCTGGGATCCCCCCCGGGTCTTCTCGGACAAGCCTGAGGACATGTGATATGAGACTCTACGTACCAACGGACCTCACGGGACGTCATGGGACCTCCTGGAACCTCATGAAGAGCTCATGAAACCCATAGGAAACCCACGGGACTGTCCTAGGACCTCCTGAGATCTCCTGGGACCTGCATGCTACCCAGTGATATGGTGCTCTACGTTCAAAAGAACCTCGAAGCCTGTCGTAGAGAGCCCATGGGATCCTGGTGACCATCTTGGGATCTCCTGGGACCTGCATGGGTCCTTGTGGAATTGTGCTCTACGAATTTATGGACCTCGGGGGAGGGCGTAAGATCCCGTGTGACCTCATGAAAAGCCCGTGGTATCTAGGGAAACATATGAGACCATCCTGGGACCTCCTGGAACCTCCTTGGACCCGCATGAGATACCGTTATATGGGGGGCTCTAAGTACCGAAGGACGTCAAGGGACGTCGTCTCATGGAGGTCTCCGGAGGTTCTGGGAGGTCCCAGGATGGTCTCATGGGTCTCATGGGCTCCCCATCAGGTCCCATGAGGTCTCACGACCTCACTCGAGGCCCTTCGGTACCTAGAGCCCCATATGACGAGGTCCCATGGAGATCCCAGGAGGCCCAGGAAGTCTCCATGCTTCCATGTGTCCCATGTGCCTCACATGAGGTCACAAGAGGTCCAGCGACTTCCCTCGAGGTCCTCCGCCATGAAGAACCACATCCCACGACGTCCCTTGTCGAACACCCAGAAGGTCCCAGAATGGTACCACCTGTTCCATCGGCTCCCCACGAGGTCTAATGAGGTCTGACGACGTCACTCCAGTTCCTCCGGTACGTAGAGCCCTATAACACGAGGTCCTAGAAGGTCTCAGGATGCTCCCATGGGTCTCATGTGCTTTACATGAGGTCCAATGAGGTCCCACGACGTTCTTTGAGGTCCTTCCGTAGGGGAAGCCACATTCCACGATGTCCCTTGCAGATCTCGGAAGGTCCCAGAATGATACCATGGGTCCCATCGGCTCCCCACGAGGTCCACTGAGGTCCCACGACATCCCTTGAGGTCCTTCTGTACGGAGAGCCCCATTCCACGAGGTCCCATGCAGGTCCTAGGAGGTCCCAGGAGGTCCCAGGATGTTTCCATGCGTCCTTCGGGATTTTCATGAGGTCCTGTGAGGTCTCACGACGTCCCTCGCGATCCTTCGGTACGTAGAGCCTCATTCCACGAGGTCCCATGCAGGTCCCAAGAGATTCCAGGAGGTCCCAGGATAGATCCATGCGTTCCTCATGGATCCCATTGGCTCTCTTTGAAGTATCATGAGGTCCTACGACGTCCTTCGAGGTCCTTTGGTACGTAGAGCCCCATATCACGAGGTCCCATACAGCTTCCAGGAGGTTCCAGAAGGTCCCAGGATGGATCCATGGGTCCCATGGGCTCCTCATGAGGTCACGTGAGGTCACACGACGTCGCTCGTGGTCCTCCGGTACGTAGAGCCCCATATCACGAGGATGATGCAGGTCTCAGGAGGTCCCAGGAGGTCACAGGATTGTTCCATGCGTCCCATGGGATTTTCATGAGGTCTCGTGAGGTCTCACAATGTTCCTTGCGATCTCTCGGTACGTAGAGCCCCATATCACGAGGCCCCACGCAGGTCCCAGGAGGTCCCAGTAGGTCCCGGGATGGTCCCATTGGTTTCCCTCGAGTTCCATGGGCCCTTCATGAGGTCCATGAAGTCCCACGACGTCCCTTGAGGTCCTCCAGTACGGAGAGCTCCATATCGCGAGCTCCTTTGCGAGTCCCAGGAGGTCCTAGGATGGTCTCATGGGTTTTCCATGGCTCCATGGGCTCTCCATGGAGTCCCATCAGGTCCCACAACGTCTTTCGAGGTCCTCTGGTACGTCGAGTCCCATATCTTGAGGTACCATGGAGTACCCAGGAGGTCCCAGGACGGATCCATGGGTTTCCCATGGGTCCCATGGGCTCTCCATGAGGTCCCATGAGGTCTCACGACGTCCATTGAGGACCTGTAGTACGTAGAGCCCCATATCACGAGGTCTCATTCAGGTCCCAGGAGGTCCCGTGAGGTCCCAGGATGGTCCCATGAGTCTCTCATGGGTCCCATGAGGTTCCACGTCGTCCTCTGAGGTTCTTGGCACCTAGAGCCCCATACCACGATGTCCCATCGAGGCCCTACGGTGGTCCCATGCATCCCAGGACGGCCTCAGCCTCTCACTGGGATCCCACTGGGATCGCAGGAAATTATTCCCAGCAGGGTGACATTCTGCGCTCTGATCATGCAGCAAATTCAAGCTCTCTTGCAAGCCACCGATCGAGCTTCATAAAGATTTCAACATGACCTCCTCCAGTGCCTCAAATTCCTTGATTTTGGAGCTTTATATCTCGAGACCGAAACGCTTTTGCTCTTCGACTCCATCTGAACTTCTGATCGCGGTGTTTCAATCTATAAGGTGCTAGAGTCTCGTTGAAAATCATCGGGACGTCAAATCAATGTATCCAGTGCGGGGTCCTCTTACGATGAAAGTTCCATATTCACTTGTTTTGGAATGATTCTCAAGATCTCGTTTGAATTTTGGGAGTGCCCTCCAGGCTCATCAGAATCACGTCCTGGCCCGACCCGAAATATAATGCGAATAATCTGGTTCATTAACTTCATCATACTCCCTGTTCATCTAACTCGCGTTCAAACGGTTGTGCGCCGGTGAAATCATCGATGAAGTCGCTCTATCAGGTCTCGCAGATACAATTGATCATCCTGACTAAATGCGAGAACCATGAGGTTTCCCGTGATCAATTCATCCCCTACATGCATGTTATTGAGGAATTTTGGTGTATCGGTAGATATAAATCTCAATTGATTCGTAATTGGAATCAGAATTCGAGTTACGATTATATTGTCTCATTTGGTCCAGGAATCATATAGCTCATGTCCTTCAGCTTGAGAGTAGAACATATTCCGTGTAATTAATCTGAATCAATCAGCGAAATATCTCCCTCAATGGCAATAATCTCATCGAGAAAAGTGTAGTTGCTAACTCTTCGGGCAGTGATTTTCTGGCAGCGATGTACAGCCTATCGTTAAGTATGACGGCTACGAAGTAGGATATTTGTATCAAATCTCTATTCCTCAGCTGTACCTGAGATTCATTAGAATGCGGACTATTTTTTTGTGGACCATTACAAGACATCCCTGTTTAGTTATGCGATGAAAAGTTTCACATTCTTCAGCTGCCAAATTGATTGCTTGCGAAACCAACTCTGGTGTAATGAAAGCTTCCTCAAGGGATCGATATCCACTAACTCTAACCGACTTCAATGTTCCTGTTAACCTCGTCCCAGGTGCTCCACGTGTTTTCGGGACGCGCCCAAGACCACGTTGTCCGAAAATGTCACAAAGTCCCGTGGAATTCCAAGGTTGATTCTCTCAAGGGATTCGCGCTCTTTCCTGATGCAATCCTCTGCTCATTCAGTCTATCGATAAGGTAATCTAACCTTGTCTTGTTTGCCTTGGTACTTTTTGGAACATAGCTCGGAACATTCTGAGCATTGGATTCCACCAAAAATCTTATTCCATGATTCTCCCAGACCCCGATCTCACAGGATACTGGGATTACAGTGTGATCCCAGTGGTATCCCGGTGAGATTTTATTTATATACCTGTGGGATCCTGAGAAATCATTCTCAGGAAGAAGCGATAAAGTAGAAGAAGGAGAGATGTGCGTTGTTATTCTTCGTTCTTTCCAATTGAAGAGGAGGGGGGTGGGATCGGAAGTTATTGGGATTCCCCAGAAGATTGAGTGCGTATGGAATAGAAACGTTATCTAGTGCTTCATTTTACCTAAATTTTCGATCTTCCGAATCACGTTACAGCTCAGATTCAGAATGGCCAACTTCCGTTGATTCTCTAGATTCTCTATCTTCTCAATAAGATTGCTCTGAAGGTAGAGACACCTCAAATTTGCCAAATTCCCGAGGTTCTCAATTTTTTTGAGTCTGTTATTTCCAAGCCAAAGACACTGAACTCCTGTATAGTCGTCCAAATTCTCGATACATGTGAAACCTAGAAAGTTCAGGGGAATGATTCTCATTCGGGGAGCTGTAGCAAATGTTGCGTAGATCTACCTTTAAAATGGAGAAAGAGAGAATCGTTCAGTGGAGGTGTCCCATAAGCCTTGTGTTCCAAACAAATTTCCCTCACGTATTCCTTCGTCATCCTGCAGAAGATGAGTAATCAATGAAGAATGATGCAAAGGATGTCAAATGGGTGTTTGAGCTATCCGCTCAGGTGGTGATGTAGTAGCCCGAGAATTATTAGAGAACACCCTGCAGAATCCTTGTGAAAGCCTCCCCAAGTGCAACAAAATTCATCAAGATTGTTTATAGATTATGTATGGAGATCCTATAAATGATCTAATCTTTTGTTGGCGATGTTTTTATTCTTCCAATTTCCATTCAAGTGGAGAATACGGGCAATTCTGCCCCTTCACATATATGTTTGCCCACAGCGGAACAGAAATGTATCGATAATGATGATGCCAGGCATCCCGATATGAACTGGTAATTTACGTGGTGATTAGAGTGGTAGGGAATTATTCACATTCTTTCATCCCACTCAGCATGGAAATAGTTCGAGAAAATGTGTCATGGCAATATTCCGTAGAAACCTTCCAGAGATCATTCAGAAATATTTCAAGAATGATTCTGCAATATTTCATAGAAACATTCATGTGAAATCTTTATGAAACGTGTCAGAAACGTTTCGTGGAATATTTTGAGAAATCTTTCTGGAATCGTGCGATGGAATGTTTCTGAAATCTTTCAGAAACATTCCATGAAATTTTTTGAAGAATCGTTCTGAAACCTTGCTATGAATCTTTCAGGAAGATTTCACGAGAGATTCCAACGAGTCTTTGTGAAAGCTTGCGATGAAATTTTTCGGAAACTTTTCAGAAACATTCCAAGAAAGATTCCAACCAATCTTTCTGGAAGTTTGCAATGAAATCTTTCGGAAACTTTTCAGAAAGATTCCACGAACGATTCCAACGAATCTTTCAGCAATCTTGCAACGAAACCTCCGCGAAATCTTCCAGAAACATTCCACGAAAGATTCCAACTAATCTTTCTGGAAGCTTGCGATGTGTAACGGGGTTCTCCGAAGCGGGAAGGGCTCGAGGACGAAAATAACCAGGCCGAGATAGTTTAGACTCGGTACTATATTCAATGGATGTGCGTGAGAGTAAATGAGTAGTACGTGACGTGTGACGAGTAAATGATCTGATCGTCGTGCGGTCGTGTTTCTTCTTGAGCCGCGCGCGCGTCGAGGTTTATATATCCTCGACGCCTCGCGCCTCGAGGCCGAAAAGTGCAAAGGTCGGCAAAACGTG
>JAPYYZ010003853.1:0-11182 GCA_030522705.1 Eretmocerus eremicus
AAATTGCTAAAATCATGTTTCAATATAACAAATCGATTAAAAAACTTTGGGCGGCGAAAAAAAATGTCGTGCAGAAACCATTCCCATCTGGCGTGGACGGAAACCATTCCCATCTGGCGTGGACGTCCTCCAAATACAATTTCATATCATATGAATATGATCGAGAGAAGTGTGTACGGTGTGTTGAAATTTTACAGGGCCCGAATGAGCTTTTCGAGGGCTCAGATTCAAAATTCAACTCTGGAAAATATCATAATGAAAAGAACCTACTTCGATAGAGATATTAAAATGGCAACAGAGACAGCTATTATGAAACTCGGGGGCATAAGGGTGAAATGCGTGGGAGTTATGAAAACACAGAGATTATTGAGGGAGGATCAGAAGAAATCTTCGTAAGGGGGATGGATGCTCATGAATTCGGTCCGAGGCAAGTTTTCGAGATTGAGACTCCGAAATTAATTAGTTCCGTAGACAGATATTTTCGAATGAATATTCCCAATCTCAAGAAGGGATATGGAAGAGAATGAGGAACTTCATGTGGCAAAGGATAAAATTTAGAGTCTCGAGGTCAAATCGGTGATGAATACGTCATAACATGAGGCAGGAAGACGAGATGGGAGTTATTTCTCGAATCTTAATCAAACTATGATCGCAATAGTTGACAAAACCTCGAGGCCGGAATTCTTGCAAGGGGAGAACTATTCTCAAATCTCAAATATGCTTCAAATTTGGTTGCTAACGAAATTTTGAGAATGGAGTTTCATCAAATTGAGATCCATCCACGAACCCTAGACAGGTCATGAAGCCGAAAGTTCACAAACCGTTAAGACCGGAATTTTGGCGAGGTGGGAACTATTACCAAATCCCAAAGACGCTATTAGCCCGCAAACTAATAAAACCTCGAGACCGGGGTTCTTACGAGTTAGGAAAAATTCCCAAATTCTAAACACGATATTAACCTGCCCGCTACCATAGTCTCGAGACCGCTATTTTATGCGATGTCGGAATTTTCCTCAAATTCCAGACGATTCTCGAACCCTGCCAGCTGAACAAGCCGCGGAACCGGAATTGCGGCAAGGTGGAAACTATACCCAATTCACATTAGGCTATTAACCTGGAAGCTAACAAGACCTCCATACCAGAATTTTAGCAAGGTGAAAATCATCCTCAGATCAAACTAGGTATAACCCAGCAAGCTACCAAACCCTCGAGACCGAAATTTTGCAAGGAAGTGACTATCCCTGAACCCCTTGCCGTCTGGATAGAGCTCAAAAGAGCAGGTGCCGAGACGTGAAACTAAAAACTAAACTTCTTATCCCTGAACCCCAAAAAGGCTATCAACCCTCAAACTCGCAAACCGTCGACATCAGAATCCTTGCGAGAGAAGAACTTTCCTCCAATCCCAGATAGACCTCAAACTCGGTAGGGACCGGACGTTCGAAAACGGAGTTCCGTAGGAGTGAGAGCTATGTTGAAATTCTAGACAATCTTTGAGTCCCACCTTAAAAAATTTGCGAGACCGGAATTCTGGCAAAATTGGAGACAACCTTAAATCTCAGACAGGCAATTGTCTCCAAATTCCTAGACTAGGTACAAATCTCCGAGCTAACAAACCGTCGAGCCCGTATTATGGCGATGTTGGAACCATTCCCGAGTTCGGACCGGCTTTAAGCCCGTGAACTAACGTGGCCCCGAGATCGGAATTTCGGCAGAATGGAAACACTCCTCAAATCCCAGACAATTTACTAACCCCGTCAGCTAAAGAACCCGCGAGAACGAAATTTTGGCGAGGTGGGAACCATCCCAAAATCCCAAACCTAGCTAACCAACCTCCGAGAATGAAGTTCCGGCAAGATAAAAACCATCCACAATCCCCATGCAGGCTATACACCCGCAACCTTATGAAGCCACGAAAACGGAATTTTGGTGAGGTTGGGACTATCCCCGAATCCCGGAGATGCTATAAAACAGCAATCTTCGAGACCAGAATCTTGGTGAGGTAGCAATTATCCTCAGATTCTAGACATGTTATGGACCTGCAAAAATTATGTGGGTGAAGTTTTGATCGATCATGGATCGATTTTTGATTTGACATGGAATTTTAGTAATTTGGGAACGAACTCCAAATTTCAGACAATCTTGAGACAAAGTTGAGGAAACCGTCGAATTCAAACGGGGTGGGAACTATCCCCAAATACCAGTCAGGTTATGAGCCAGCAAGGTAATAAACCCTCCAAAGAGGAATCTCCCCAAGGTGGAAGTAACCCAATATTTGAAGAAGGCTACTCACTTGTCAGTTAACCAACTCAGTTCCGGGGAGACATCCATGTCGAGGAAGGGAGAATCCCAAATCCCACATAAGCTTCAAAACTGCGAGCTAACTCGTCCCTGAGCTGGGCTTCCTGCTCCGTGATATGTTAGTCCCGGGTTTGCAATCGGTCTGAGGCTATTGCAGGGTCTATTCTGCCTTCGCGGGAAGTGCCGGGATTTGTCAATTGTGGTTCTGTGAACTGGGATTGGAGGATAATCGACAACCTCGAGATTGTATCAGCTTCTGGTTTCACAGTCTGTCTGGGCTTTGTGGACAACTCCTACCCCCTTCAAATTCCGGTCTCGAGAGTTTCTTAGTTTGCGGGTTCAAGCTTGTCTGGGATTTGAGAATAGGTCCCGCCTCATCGAAATCCCGTTCTCGTGGGTTTTTGGACTTCTAAGGTTCAATCCTTGTCTGACATTGGGGGATAGCCATCTCACCAAAATCTCGATCTCAAGAATTTGATGATAACTTGCGGGCTTATCCTGTCTGGGGTTCGGGGTTACATCCCACCCCGTCAAAATTTCGGTCTCGAGTTTTCGTCAGTTACCGGGTTCATAGCCTGTCTGGGACTTGAGGATGGGTCTAATCTCGCCAAAATAACGTCCGCGCGGGTTTTTCAGTTCGCCGTTTTCAGAGCTTGTCTGGGACTGGAGGATGAGTTCTACGTCAAGAAAATTTCGGTCTCGAGAGTTTGGTGACTTGCAGGTTAAGAGCTTATCTAGAATTTGGGGATAAATTCCATCTCACCAGATGTTTGCTCTCAAGGTTCTGTTAGCTCATGGTTTCATAGCCTGTCTGAAATTTAGAGTTATGTCCCACGTCTCCATAATTCCGATCTTGCAGGGTTCTTAGCTTACGGTGTTCAGAGATTGTCTGGTATTTGAGGGTAGTTTTCCCCTTGCAGGAATTTAGGTCTTGAGGGTTCGTAAGTTTGAGGATTCATGGCCTATCTGGGGTTTGGGAATAGTCACCAGCTCGCCGAAATTCCGGTCTCGAGGGTTTGTTAGCTCCCTCGGTAATACCCAGTTTTGGATTCGGGGATGATTTTCCCTTTGCTGAGATTATGGTCTCGAGAGTTTCTTAGCTTTCGGGCTTACAGCCTGTTTGCGGATTGGGTACACTTCCTACCTCGAAATTCCGGTCTCTTTTGGCTTCTTTAGCTTGCTGGGTTCGAGGATTGTTTGGGATACGAAGATAGTTTCTACATAGCCAAAATTTGGATCTCGAGAGTTTGGTAGCTGGCAGGTTAATATCCTGTCTAGGATTCACCTCTCGAAAATTCCGGTCTCGAGGGTTTGTTTATTTGCAGGCTGAAAACGTCCCTAGAATTTGGGGATACAGTTCCTACCTCGGCAACATTTCGATCTTTAGGATTTGTTAGCTCGCGGGCTTATGACCTGTCTAGGATTTGAGGATGAATCTTGTTACGTTTTAGTATTCCTTCGTGCATCGCAAAAAAGTGCGACGGCGCCGGGAGTGGAACTCACGCTTCTTCCGATCGAATGACTGATGCTTCAGTCTGCACAGCTAATCCCGTCACACCACGTACTTGTAGTTGTATGCAGCTTTTGATGTTGCGAGCGCGAGTGTCTTTAACTCACTCGCAATCGTTACAGTCTCAACTTGATGGAACACCGTTCTTGAGATTCCGTCAGTAACCTGAATTGGAGCTCATCTGGGATTTGAAAATAGTACTCTCCTCGCAGGAATTCCGGACTCGAGAGATTGCTATTTTGCGGGTTTATAGCCTTTCTGGGATTTGGGGATAGTTCTCCTTTGCACAAATCCCTGCCTCGAGGTTCAATCATCTAGGAGGATCATAGCTTGTTCGCGATTCAGGGATAATTCCTGTCCCAATTTCCTGCCTCATTTCATGACTTATTCATCAACGATTCGACCTCAAGACTCGACATTCCACTCTTTGGGTCGCGAAATTCCTCACTTCCTTTCACATTCCTCTTTGAAATTTAGCACATATGTTCGTCGACATCTCTCCGAGGGACTAATCAATTTTGGAGTCTTCATCTCAGATACTGGCCTCAGGCCGAATTTATGAAGATCCATACTCCTCATGCAGATTCCTTCCAATCCTTCCTCAACAATCTTCGTCAATCCATAGCTCCCGCGCATCTCAGCCTTATTCTTTCGAGTTTTATGAGAGCAGTCTCTGTTGCCATTTCAATATCTCTATCAGAGTGGGTTCTTACATTTTTATAACTTCCAGACTTGAATTTTGAACCTGAGCCCTCAAAAAGCTCGATCGAGCTATGTGAAATTTCAACACACCCGTACACTTTTTTTTCAATCGTGTTTATCTGATAACAGGCTGTTCATTCATCGCTACATATTCACGAAAACAATTCATACTGGAGTCACATGTCTCGAGCATCGTTCACCATAAGATATGGTTGAAACAGCAAAAAACTTGCGAAAATTTTTTTTGTTGATCAAAACCAATTTCATTCTGCGGGGACAAGGTTTCACAGCTCCGAGAATACATATCTTGGATTGATAGTCACTGCAATTATATTTTGGATGTCTCGTCTCTACCCTGGCTTCGGCGTAGTTGCCACTATCAGTAAGGCAAATCGCTCTATAACCACCCTGGTTTCGGCCCTGTACCACCATCAATAAACCAATCGTGAGTTGAAATCAGTAGGAAGTTAATTTTACCCTTCATCTATAAAAGTACACCGGATCATTTTTCAAATAATGATATACAGATGCATATATGTTCCCATTTTCACAAAATTTCATCAATTATGATCAATGAGGGAGCTGTTCACTAGAGATTAGCCCTGGTGAACAGTGTCAACCCATAGCGGACTGGGGCAAAGCGCCTGGTAAGTTCGTACTGGCAATGTCCAGATAGGACTGGGATGGATGAGATAGTAAGTGAATGAAGAATCTTGAACCACCCATTCAGACATTTGAGACGAAACGAAACCAGAGTATTTGGACGAAAGTCCAGACTTTGGTTAGTTATGAAATCATGACTAAAACGAGAATCGCCAATGAAATCGATTATTACAGTGGAGGCCCCCTTGAGGGATCGTTTTGTCACAAAAAAATGTCTAAAACACACTCATTTTACAATTATACGACCACTCGTTACCCTCCCGCCTATCACAATCTATCATGGTCCCGTAGATAAAATCATATCGGGGTCCGGAAGAGAGGGGCCCCTCTGTTCAGCCATTAAAATTAGCAGCAGTCAGTCAGATCAGTTCAGAAGTCTATCTCAGATCGAACGAAAATCCCAAAAATATTTCCACGCTGTCTCTGAATCCACGTCACGCGGCACCCCGTCTTTTCCGCCTTGACAGGAGCAGAAATGGGGACGACGCGTGAGATCGCGCCGCTCTTTCTCTTTCTTCTACTCAGGAAAATTTACTCGGTTCACTTTTTGCCAAGGTCCGATTTGGAAAATATACTCAGTTCAATTTTTGCCGAGGTCCGCTTTGGAAAATATACTCGGTTCAGTTTTTGCCGAGGTCCGAATTGAAAAATCCTCGAGATCAACTTCGCTCGAGATCCGTTAGAAGAAGGAAAAAATTTCATTCGGGACTAGTCTTGCCCGGAATCAGATAAATTATACCCAAAATGAGACTCAGAATAATTTTGTTCAAGATCTTTTCAGATGATACTATTCGCGCTCAATTGTACAAATGAATGCTATATACCTCTCTTGTTAGAGGCCCTTTATCAGTACTATGCGCAAAAAGATCGGAACTTCAGTGTTTCGAAAATCTTATCAAAAATAATGGATGAGAATGATGGATGAAAACGCCTATATGACGTCCTGAGCGTGGTCCGGTGCGAGGAAGAACATCATTTATGAGCGCGAGTATCAAGGTCCGCGCGAGATAACTCGCGTCTCATACGTATGCAAGCGCATCTGACGTAACGAGTTATCGTACCGAAGCGGATGCTCCATCCATGATAATTTGTTTCCAATTGATCGAACTACGGTATCGCCATAATCTTCCATGTCGGTTAGAAATAGATCCGGACTAGCTCACCTCTAGAAAGTAATATTCAAGAAACTTGTCTATGCATTAGACACGCTAAGTGCATCATCAACATTCGTACCCGGCCACTCAATCCGCGGTCTTTTTCTCTTACAATCCAAAATAAAGTGAACTTTTGACGGAAATGAATGGCACATATATTTAATTTACCTCATTTTCCATGTTTTTGAATATAAAATAAGTTCCAAAGAATACCAATAGCATCTATCCCTCAATCTTACATCATATCAAGAATACGATTCTCGAGAGCTTACTAATCATTTGCGTTTCAATTTTGAGAATCACGCAAGAATCCCCCTCGAAAAGCACAACGCAGTTCAAAACAAAAACAACATACTCCTCTTTGCCGTCGAAATAGCTCATTCCGATGGAAACCGAGCTCATCGTTCATCGTTTTCGAAACGATTAAAACATTCCGTTGTCGTGACACTTGGCATCGAGCTTGGCATAACTATTGTGAAGTTTTATTCACCAGATCGGACTTTGTGATCGAAATTTTGATCCTGCGATTGGAATCTCTCAACAATTTGATATCAAAAAGCGGGAAAAACATATTGAAAGAATCGAGGAAAGCATATGCACATCATTCTGAGCCCAAAAATGGCGATCGATGCCCACGAAAACTCCCGTGCCACTTTCCCTTACTTGAATCCACTCTAGTGTCCCGTTCTCTTCGAGAGTTGACAAACGAATGACAACCAAGGCCAAGGATTGTACTCTCAGAATCACAACTCACGTATGGCAGAAGCACAAAAATGCGAGAGATGCGATCATCGCGGCGAATTTCAGCAGAACATCCAGTGATTGATTGATGAACTGCACTCGCGCTGGCCGGAATGACTTGTCGTCGCGAGTATATTGAATGGATCCAGCCCTCCGCCGATGCAGTGACGGCTCAGATACACTCTGATGGAATCCCGGCCCGTAGCTGGAAATTTGCATAGAAATCTGGAAAAATTTTCCACTGACGCTGCGCGGGGAGAGGTCAGGCCCCCGTTCATTAGCTCGGCTTGAGCGAGACGCAGATTTTTTTATGTGTTATCTGACGCTCTGGAGAGGCGAGAGAAAATATATGTGCTACACGGACAGCCGAGGATTTTGAAATGGCCGCGCGAGCGAGTGGCAAGCACTGACGTCAAACAGCTACGCTAACTGTGCGAGAGCACATAGACCGCTTTTCCTCGCCTCATCTCGTCATCTCTAGTGCGGCCTTCCTCGCTCACTCGGCCCGCTATATGGTAGACATGATACAGCCCCTGATGATCCTGATGGGCCACTGCAAACCCGCTGTTTCTTTTCTTTCCCTCTTCGGATCCGCCAAAGTACCGCGCGCTTCACGCAACGCACACATTCACTATCATCCACGCAGTTGTGCGGGTTCTCTCCCGGCAGCTTTTAGCTGTATGTGCGACCCTGGAGATTTGAAGTTTTGAATATTCCTTCTACACCGCAACGCGGAGTATAAACTTCTGCGTGGGGAGGGCTTCCGATGTTGTAAAGATAGCTTTCTCAATCATTTTTACCATTGCAAAAAGGGGCATTTCGAAGAGGTGAAGCTTCTGTATGCGCCGGTGACATTAATTTACGCAACTGTATCAAGCAACCCAGCGATACCTTGATAATCTAGGCGCAGTATCGACGATGATTTTCGGAAAATTTTGGGAGATAAAGACAAACGAGACGGTGTCATGCCGACATCACATCTTATCAAGATGAATCTTCTCCGGGATATGCAACTAGAGCTTGTCACTGATACTAGAATCTCTGTGATGCTCTGTAAGCGAATCTGAAAGTGACCCCCTATAGAATCTACCGCGAGGTCTCTAAAGCTGTCCGAAGGGAATTTTGGCTAGCAAGAACCCCGATGGGTGCTCTATCTCTCCCTTGTTGGGTTTCGAGCCGTTTCCTTGCGACAAGTGAAAGCGCATTCATTCTTTTACCCAAAAC
Source organism: Eretmocerus eremicus (assembly GCA_030522705.1). Classification (NCBI taxonomy): domain Eukaryota; kingdom Metazoa; phylum Arthropoda; class Insecta; order Hymenoptera; family Aphelinidae; genus Eretmocerus; species Eretmocerus eremicus. The sequence goes on from JAPYYZ010003853.1 coordinate 8,293, forward strand.
CGTAAAGTGTGAAATATTTATCCAGAGTTTAAATCTTTCTTGAAAAGTGCTAAATACCGAGTAGTCTTTTGAGCCTACATGATACTGGTTCTTGATTTTTTCTCGAATCATTCAAACTAATTTTTGGATTGATACAGCTCTCTGCAAAATTCATCTTAAAATGTAGTCAATCCTGAAGTAGCTCCATTATCAATATTGCAGACGCGTTAGGAATTGATGAAGCCGAGACGCTTATGGAATATTCTCCTAGTACTCATCCATGAGGAATTTCGTTGGAATGAAGTGCTATTAATAATATCGAGAAATTTCTTTGGACTGTTGCGCGGAACTCGCGCGTATAGAAGCATTCAATTTTTAGTATCCTTTTCTCTTCACTCAATAGACATCCCTAATTCGCGCTTCATGAAAGCACTCGTAATTATGTCACTACATTGTACTACTCGTTCATGGAATTTCTGCACTCCCAGACGATCTCGCGTGTTTCGTATATACATCAGTGGATTGATCTACGAAAATATCTGCATCAAAATTGAGAGTCCTAAATTGAATACTTTGAGTTCGTTCGAGAACGTTGCCGTTATGCCGGTGTTTATCAGACAGATAAACACCGGCAGATTCCTGACCGGCTCTCATTCCATGCGACATCATTTGATTTGATGTATCAGGTAACGTTGCCGTGAGACGCAGGCGCTTCGATAACACTGTGCATGATTATGTGGCTATTTGTAAGCTCTTTCATGCCGAAGGATGATGATGGAGACCATTGGTCGACAACTCGCGGCGCGCATCGTTGCAAATTCTCACAGCCTCCTCATCCAATATGCAATAAGATTTTTGAGATAATTCACAAATTTCCTTTTGATATGAGTTCTAATAGGAATGTTTTAATCTCCGCAAGTCCATTCGAGGTTTATATTACATTCTGAATATCATCCTTCCAACAATTACAAATACATGCCCTTCTAATCAACTAGGTCCAGCGTTTGTCGATACTCGATATCTCAGAACACATTCAACGATATATTATGCATACAAAGATGTATACGTTTTTGGAATTGGTCTGTTCAGTTACATGCTCAATAGGAATCTTCTGATCATCGACAAATTCATTTTCTTGATGTGAACTTCCTCCGCGCGTGAATTCGATCTCTGAATTAGATTTTGAATATAATCCTCCCAACAATCGACTAACGCATGCCTTTGGTATGAATCGCGATATAAACCGTGTTGAATGGTCGTCGATCTATCGTGCACGGCTCGCAGCACTCCAGTTCTGTCGTCATCTTTATCACACCCTGAACTGATTTTTTTCGATAATCAACAAACACATGCTCTTCCAATGGATCCTGTCTATTGCGAGTGAGCCTCAAAGCCACTCCAGGAATCATTCAGAAATGGTCACAATATCATGATTTGCTCAAGGTGGTACGTTTGGTAAGAGAGAAACAGACGTCGGAAAGCATTTTTAGAAATTGGTTATCTCTTGAGCGTAACCACCAATCTAGACGGAACTTTACATAGGTACTCTTATGACCATGAACTTCGAGTATAATTTATGATCCGAATCTTTGTTCCATCCAATCATTGATGCAATGATTGTTGGATGGAATATCTCCAAACCAGATTGACGATCTTCACTCGATTCCACAGATAATCTCCTGTCATGGTGAGCTACCATCACAACATTTTTCGGATTTTCCTATGCGATAATCAAGGCAGAGGCTGAAATCCCTACCTTTCTCGTGTAAATTGTCAAAACCTGGAGGGTTAATATCTCGGAATTCAGATTCAAGACCCTCCTGGAATTTACACCAATCTCACCCAATTATTCGTTCGCTCAGACTGTGCGTTGAGCATGTCATTTGTATCTCGGCTTCTCAATGCTCTGGCCACGCCAGATTTATATCTGCTGCAGTAAAGCATCAGCGACGACGAAATGTCAGGGAGGAAGGGAGAAATGCAGCGCTAGGCAGTCGCAAGTAAAAACGATCGAAAGATCCGGGAAGCGCGATAGAGTAGGCGAGTCGATAATTGGCAGCGAGGATGAGAAGAGCGAGTACAGCTCTTGTCAGGGAGATAAAAACTCGACGCTGCAGTGCAGACAGGTTGTCTATATTGGAATGCTATGCGTGTCTGCCACGCGTCTTTGCGCACGGCTGAGTTGTGATACTGCACCATCCGCTTTGAATCAAGCAAGTATGTTCGGTTGCGCGAGCTCAGGCATTAAGCGAGATTCAAAATGCGAGTCCTGGACGGAATTTTTTTCTCACAAGCTTTGAGGGACTGTGAATTTTTCTTTGATGCGGCGGCAAGAATATATTTCTCACAATTACAAGAAAAGAAGTGGTTCTTCTCGACATTATTTCCTTTTACAAAGAGAGAATTCTGCACTGGAGAAGAGGTTTGAAGGAGGCGTTCACGGGTTCTGAATTGCGGAATTCATGAGTTTGTCCGATCGGGGTCGAGTAACCTGGACTGGAGCAGACGTATGGATTTCGAATTTTGGAGCTTACGAGCGCTTCATACCAATTCTCCGCGTGTGTAGTTATCGTTTTGGAGTACGAAATTGTTCTATGAGGAGAAACATGTCAAACTATTAATCAAATTTCTTCCACGAAAAGCAGTCATAATTTTTAGGGTTCCGTGGGAAGAAAATTTGGATCACATATTGACAAGTTCAAGGATTTTTGTCGGCTGTGTGAGTTTCGAATTTCCTTCTGGAGTCTCGCATGATTAGGAATAGGTTCGAAAAAATCAATGAAAACTGTCTGTGCAAGATATGATGGCTTAACTACGGAAGCCTGAGGGGGCCACTGTCTAAGTGAGCTAGTAAGGCCACTGAGCGCTCTCTCACTGGGACAGTGAGCTGTGGATAATATTCAAAAATCAT
>JAPYYZ010003854.1:0-11182 GCA_030522705.1 Eretmocerus eremicus
TCGGTTTTCGCACTGAATTCAATAGGTTTCTTGAGCAACTGGAAACATTTATCGTATAAATGAGAAATCTTTTGACATTTGGAATTCTATTGTTTTGGTTCGGTGCCATTCAATTGTTGCACGAATGTGGTATGCACTCATAGAACTGGAATTAATGTGCAAAATAAGGTAGATCTAGAACTCAGACATCTATTGCGTGTACTGAGAGCATCATTCCGCGATTCCCTTTGACTCATTTCGGATAAAGCTTCCAAGGGAGAACGTTCTACATTCTTTCAATGCATGTAGGAATGAACCAGACTTATAGTTTACCGATTCGTCAAATTTGATGGTAGCTCTCTGGTAGAATTCAGATTCGGTAACACCATTTCGTTGATTATTCAAGCGTTATCATCTCAGGACTTAGAACTTCCACTCTGATTCAGCAATCAAAACATTAGCTTAGACTCCTTTTCCATGCAAGATAACGCGTCTGCACATTCGAATTTTTATGCCCGAATTAATGAGTCCCCTAGGTGTGAGATCACTTTAGGATGTTTTCTAAAACAGATTCTGAAAATAAATTCTTATCCTTCAACTGTACCACACTGCGCTGTATCATCCAAAGTCAGTCAAAAAGCCACAGAGATCTTTCATTGAGTGAAAGAAAAGGAAGTATTTATTGCTCTATCTGGGCTCCAAGAGACACTTTAGATTCTTCAAGTCCAGCACTTGTAAACATGTTTACTGACAGATAGAATTTAAGATAGTTGACCAGAAAAAGAGTCCGAGATACCTCTATTTTATGGTGGCTTTAACTAAAGAAGACCCAGTTCAAACTTGTAATCATGCCAAATAGTGATCTGTAATGATTCGGAGAAATTCGACCCTCTCAGAATCCCTAGAGAGCTACTTGAGAATACGGAGAGCGCGATCAGCTCGTTATAATAGTTCCCAGTTTCTTAGAGCAGTAATTTCAACTAACTGTAACGTGTTGTGTCATTGCCTCTTGTGAGTTGTTTAGATTAGTCCTCCTGGTAAAAGTCAAGTTTCTACACCTGCTGATTACAAAAAAGGGAGACAAGACTAGCCGAGAATAACGTAACGAGAAATTGCCATAGATTCGCTCAAAAAAATTTGCATCGTCCTTGCAACCTGCAGTGATTAAATTTGAAAGACTCCATGCAACTCACAGGCGCACGGAGGGATATGCAACCAGGGTCGAGCAAGGAATGTCTTTGATTATTTCCCACTTCACCATTATACTTTGAATTTCGTTCACACTTTTGTGCTGAGCTGCCACCGAAATCACTAATCACATTCTGCTGCATCCACTATTAGTTTGCTTGCGCATCAAAACTTGCCTTGTATACGCGATTCTTGCGATACAGCTTCCTCTATTCAAACGTTTTTGTGCTTCTGGACTATCTTCACCTTTGACGATTTGCAATTTCTCGAATTTTTCCTCGATGACTCATACAGCATTTCTGTTATGTGAATAGGGCAAGTTTTTCAAGTGCAACGACAAGTCGAAGATGACTGAAATCGAGTGCCAGTGAGTATCTACAGGATTTACCTTACACATCTTTTAGCTTGTTCTCATCTTGATTTTACATTTCCCGATCATATTCAATCATATATTTGGAATGATGATCCTACTTCCCGACAAAGATCCTGGTGAAGTGCTTTTCTTGAATTTCTGGACAAATCGCGTGTTCCCAAAATGATCAAAGGAATTAGTTAACTAGACCAACTACTACCTATTTTTTTCAATCCCAGTCTGCAGACCGGAAGAGGATCAGAACTTGTCCATTCACGTGAGAATCAGTTAAATGCTATATAGTAGAGAAAAAATTTTCAGATACGAAAAAATTGGATTTCTAACAACTTGTTCTTGTAGTTTCCTTACTCTTCATTTCAATTTTAGAAGCAGAGCTACAGGTTCAAATCTCAAAATAATCATGCAATCTCGTTTCGATTGATATTTGAATAGGACAGATTATTTTATTCAATCTGGTTGGAGGATATATGTGTGTTCTTCAAATTGCTCTCCATATCCAGGTCTGAACGAAACTTTCCATCAATTTGTGAAGGTTGGAAAAAAATCTCGCACCACTGAGGATTCATCAACGAGTTTGTAATCACCAAACTTTTCTCAGGATGCCTATAGATTTTTTGAAAAAGCATCTAAGTCTCTTCTGAAAGACAATTAGTGATTTGATAGCTCTTTTGTCAACATTCATCTTTTCACGGTCGGTATTCTTGCCCAGATCATGATTACTTCAATCATGAACGTACTCAGAGATAATTATTACACATTCTGACGAATATCATCTTCAACTTATCTAAAATTTCAGAATAACGGTCTGAATTACTCAGCTCGACTCTGATCGGCGATTCAACATACATTTACAATCAAAATGGTCTCATTTCACAGGGGTACATTTATTAGATACGAAGATGGAAATATAAATAGACCGATTACGGAGGAGAGAGTATGGGAAAGGAATACGTTTCATTTTGACGACGTCGCAAAAGCAATGTTGACTCTCTTTACCGTTTCTACCTTCGAAGGATGGCCATCGTGAGTTGACCACGCTCAAAATTTTCTATTATTGTTCTCACGAATATTTCTCGGAACGAATTTTTCGCTTTGCAGTCTTTTATACGTATCAATCGACTCAAACACCGAAGACAAAGGACCAATTCACAATTTTCGACCGATCGTCGCAGCGTACTACATCATCTACATAATCATCATAGCCTTTTTTATGGTCAATATCTTCGTCGGTTTCGTTATTGTTACCTTTCAAAACGAGGGTGAACAAGAGTACAAAAATTGCGAGCTCGATAAAAACCAGGTATAGTTGGATTATTGTAGATTTCGCACGATCATTCACGAATTGAATTATCCACTTGGATTCAGTTTCAATACTTTATTCCTTCTCTCTTATTAAACAGCGTAATTGTATCGAGTTCGCGTTGAAAGCGAAGCCAGTTCGTCGCTACATTCCCAAGCATCGGATCCAGTACAAAGTCTGGTGGTTTGTGACTTCGCAGCCGTTTGAGTATACGATATTCATTCTCATCATGATAAACACGGTAACTCTTGCGATGAAGTTCTACCAGCAGCCCAAGGTTTACACGGAGATCCTGGACGGCCTCAACATGATCTTCACTGCGGTCTTCGCGCTCGAGTTCATCTTCAAGCTTGCGGCATTCCGCTTCAAAGTAAGCGAGATTCTATGCACGTTGTCTGAAATTCCAGTCGAGATTCGATCACTTCTACGAGGCTCTAGAGTGAACTTTCTACCCTTGAACATTCTATTCCACTATCTCTGCTCTATTATTCAATCAGTGAGGAATGCAGTCTCACTACGCTCTCTATTTGAATCATTCCGAACACTTGGAGCTTTGGAAGTTGTTTGAATAGCACAACTTGCGACTGGCACAACTTGTTGTCAACAAGCCCATGAATGTTTTTTTTTCAGAGAACTAGTGAAAGATTTCATTCTCTTTCGCTTGGAATTGATTGGAAATTTTAATTTCGACCGACAAACATTGTAATCCAATGAATCCATTGTTTCAAGTTCCTCTTGGTTAATGTAATCTTTCCTAAAGGTTCAGAAAATAAGCACACGACTCATGACAGGAGCCGATGCTGAGACTTTTTTCGCAGAATAGGCTCATTGCAGAGTGCTTGGCACGGTGATTCCGTATGAGAAGTAACTTGGCGGGGGTTGAAAATGGCAAAAATTAACAACTTTGTTTTCCTTTTTGCAATCAGACTCAATCTTCATCCGGGAATTCTTTGTTTTTAAGAGGAGACACAACTTTGTTCTTCATCAAATTCCTCATTCGGATAACAGTTCATTGCATTGATTGTTTCCCAGTAAAATTGCACGTGAGCAACGCCACATGACCGCACCGATATCGAAAACCCTCAATTTCATGGAAGATTTTGTCCCTAACCCCATTTTCAACTCCAAGATTTATGAGGTTGAATGTTGTTTTTTTTCCTGTCTAACTAGACCCCTTTTTAAGCTCTCGAATCAAGTTATATCATGGGATTTTACATTCGGATACATTGATCTTCGCGCCTAAAGAATGGAATCAAATCTCGTACGGCCTTGAAGACCTTGACCTTTCTCGAAGTTAGTATCACTATTAGAGGTTCCCTTTGGATGAATCAGGTCTCACGTGACTTTCTTCTCGTTGTCTCAAGGTCATGTAAAAGCTCTACTTTACCAACATTCATTATAAATTGATTCAAAATAAAACAAAACAATACTTCGAAAAAGTAAACTCAAGCTGCCCTGAGTATTGGTAGAACGAACCACTGTGTAAAATTTTGAAGCGATCCGTCAAATGTTCTCGGAGTAATTTGAATCGTAGTGCAAATAAACTGTAACTGCACTACAGTTCAAATTACTCCAAGCGCTTTAAACCGATCACTTAAAAATTTTACACAGTGGTTCGTTCCACCGATACACAGGGCAGCTTGACTTTACTTTTTCGAAATATTGTTTTGTTTCATTTCGAATCAATTTATGACAAATGTCGATAAAGTAGACTTCTTCCCCTTAAGAGCATGTCAAAACTCTACTTTACCGACATTTATGACAAATTCATTTGAAATAAAAATATACAATATTTTAACCCGTTCACTACAGAAATGCACCTGGTATCAGAAATGAGTTTCCAAATGTCAAAGTATGTTTCTGAGGTGGTAAAATGGCAAAAAACGGCAAAATTGAAATTTTGCAAAATTTTCTTTTTTTATTTTTCTTGTTTCTACGATTTGATATTCAGACCCCAATAGTGGACCAATATGTTTCGTGTGTTGACAGAAAATTTTCAAAATTTTCACAGGTTTTTCCGATGCATTCCAAAAAAGTTATCGCGAATTATTGGAAGTCGATTTTGTCCCCTGGAGGGGACAAAATAGTGAACGGGTTAAAAATGTAGCTCCAGACAGTTATGCGTATTGGTGAAATGCATGGCACTGTGTAAAATTTTACGGCGACCCGCGGCAAACCTTTTAAAGTAATCCGGATAGATTTGCAATTAGAGTATACTTGCACTCTATTTGAGATTCCTCCAAGAGTTTTCCACGGATCACTCCAAAATTTTACACAGTGGTGCATTTCACCAATACGCGTAACCGTCTGGAGCTACACTTTTGAAATATTGAATAGCTTTATTTAAAAAAAAATTCATCATGAATGTCGGTAAAGTAGAGCTTTGAGATGTCCTTAAAAATTGGCCTATCTAATGAATGTTGATATACATATTTGCCATGGTGACCGCTCGAGCTTGAGCGAGTTTCAGAGTTGGAACCGACGGTTTTATCAGTCTTCTGAATTTGAGAGCCTTTTTGAGCTTGAAGCAGGTTTGTACAGTGAAAATATGATTTTCTCCCACTGGGAATGTTTAAATTATTCTCCTCTGTCTTCTCATCCATTCAAAACAACAAAATATGAGTCAATCATTCGTTTGGATGAGAATAACGCTTCCAAGAATCTTGTCATCAAATACTGGAATGTAAACATCTTAAACATTTTCAGAACTACTTTGGCGACGCCTGGAACGTATTCGATTTCATCATAGTCCTCGGTAGCTTCATCGACATCGTATCCTCGGAAGTCACTGTAAGTACAAAAGAACCAGCGACCCTGTTCACTGGCCGTCACAAGACTGACGCATTCATGAAGTGCGTTTTTTTAATCAACTGTGTATGTTTTAATTTGCAGACGGGTCCAGTGTCCGTTGGAATCTCCATCAATTTCTTCAGACTATTTCGAGTTATGCGTCTAGTGAAGTTGCTAAGCAGAGGCGAGGGTATCCGAACCCTGCTCTGGACATTCGTCAAGTCCTTCCAAGCACTGCCCTACGTTGCCTTGCTCATCGTCATGCTCTTCTTCATTTACGCCGTGATTGGCATGCAGATGTTCGGCAAGGTCGCGATCGACGATTCGACCGCCATACATCGTAACAATCATTTCCAGAATTTTGCTCAGGCTGTGCTCATACTCTTCAGATCTGCCACCGGTAAAACTCCTATCCAAATGGAAACTAGCTCGTTTGAGGTCATTATTAATTGTTATGTCTCCTTGGTTTTCAGGCGAGGCGTGGCAGGAGATCATGATGGCGGTCTGTTACAGTCCCCAGAATAAGTGCCAGCAGCTACCAGAATCTAGCATAACTAACAACACAATCATCGAGCCTCCAGCGGAGAGTTGTGGATCGGATCTCGCTTTTCCATACTTTATCTCGTTCTACGTCTTGTGTTCGTTCCTGGTGAGTTTTATCATCTGGCTTGATGGTAGCTTTTTCATGATGATGTATGAGCTGGTCAATAGATTGTGCTGACTGTATTTTTTCGTTGGCTCCAGATCATCAACTTGTTTGTCGCCGTCATCATGGACAATTTCGATTACCTGACGCGAGATTGGTCGATTCTGGGCCCGCACCATCTCGACGAGTTCATCCGGCTGTGGTCAGAATACGATCCGGACGCTAAGGGTCGAATCAAGCATTTGGACGTGGTTACGCTGCTCAGAAAGATTTCTCCACCTCTTGGTTTTGGCAAACTTTGTCCTCATAGAGTCGCCTGCAAAGTAAGCCACCTTTCAATTTCAGATGCAAGAATCAATTCTCTCAGTCAACACTGTGCTATTATGACCAATACGCCAAGCGCAAAGAAACAAATCACTCAAATTGCATCCTTTCTTACTCACGCATTCGAATTACTGATCAGATCCAGGAAGTCTATGCTTCAACGAGTTTTGTTAATTATGTCATGGGCGTTCTAGTCTCAAGTTCCCAAAACAACGTATGCTATCAGAGAATCTTTGATCGCTGTTAGACCACACACACATCTTCCATGATGAAATCCTTCATTTACAACAATGGGTTTTTCACAGAGACTGGTTTCCATGAACATGCCATTGAACAGCGATGGCACGGTGTTGTTCAACGCGACCCTGTTTGCGGTTGTGCGCACGTCGCTGCGCATCAAGACTGAGGGCAACATCGACGACGCAAATGCGGAACTGCGCGCCGTTATAAAGAAAATCTGGAAACGCACCAGTCCAAAGCTTCTCGACCAGGTGGTCCCACCTCCAGGAGGCGAGTACCATTTAACGATTATCCATTTCATTGAAAAACGAAACCATATTTGATTTGAGTATTCTTTTACAGTGGACGACGAAGTCACAGTAGGCAAGTTCTACGCAACATTCCTCATTCAAGACTACTTTCGGAGGTTTAAGAAGAGAAAAGAGACGGAAATGAGGGACGGTGACAAGGACTGCCACAACACTGTAACTTTGCAGGTGAATATAGGTTTTAAAGACAATCCAGGGTCAAAAACGAAACATATGATTATTCGAGACTACGGATAGGATTCACAATCCAATTGGTTGCTTGCACATTTGAAGCAATAGTAGAAAAGAGAAACTACTGTTGATTACGATTGAGCGGAGGTGTAGAGTGCTCTCCGTGATCAAAATGAGTCGGTTTTTTTTATTACGTGGCATTTTTCGTTTCCTATTCATTTTCACTTGACTCTTAAGGCGGTTTAGGCTGTATTTTTCCTAACAATAAAAATCGCTGGAATTTTGGATACTGGAAGATCTCATGGGTTTGACGAGCATACCAACATTTCAGGAGGGTTTTGAACCTAGATTCCGAGATATTAATCCTCCAAGTTTTGACGATTTACACGTGGAAGATAGGGATTTCAGTCTTTACCTTAAATATCACAAAAACAAAACAATAGAAAAATCTGAAAAATTCGTAGCTATACGCCATTATGAGAGGATAAATCCCCGCAAAGATCATGAACCTGGTCTTGGAGGTATCTCATTTTACAATAATCACATCAATAAATGAACGGAGCAAAGATGTGAAAGATGAATTATTTCTGAAGTTTATGGCCTTGAGAGCACCCATGTCAAATTTTATCAAGATTGATTGTTTCATTCAAGAGATATTCAATTTCTAAAATACTTTTTGGCATCTGTCTTTCTTACAATCAGCTATCTGCCTCTCTCTTACCGCGTAAACCTCCTTTTAAACTCCTGCACGGTGGGCGACCATAGAATTTTCATTATAGTAAGATTCTTGATCAACAACATTCATGCGCCAAGATGAGACTTGTGAAATAAAAGACTACGAATTGTGTGATTAAGGCTGGTTTGAGGACACTTCACGAAGCTGGGCCAGAACTGAAACGAGCCATATCCGGAAATCTCGAGGAGCTAATGGATGACCCAGAGCCGACGCATAGGGTACGTATGAGCATCTCTCCTGTTCGATTACTTCTCATCCATAAGGTATACCAGATCTTTTGGGGGAGCAGAGAGTGAGGAGACAGTCACCCATGCTTTTATTGGGGTAAAGCCCGTTTATTCTCGAATCTGCACTTTTTTCTGAGCATTATACAAAGAGAACTACCGAACCGATCTCTACTAAATTTGGTAAATGTACCCTACATATCCAATCGAGTTACATTTCGATTTTCGTAGTGATACGTATGTCAACTCAGAGTTGAGTTATCGATATGACATGTCAAATGAATGCTCAAGAAAATTACTGAATTTCATGTATATATTATACAGTCTCCATGTGATTTCTGTAATTTTCCACCCCAATAGTAAGCAATGCGTTGAAATGACGTTTTCAAGTTGAAAACTACCGATCAAGGGTGTGAATATCAACTCTATCTCATATTTCCAGAAATCTCACAGACCTCGGTCAACTCCTTTCGGAAATAACGAATAAAAAAGTCACTAATTTTAGCAATCTCTCATTGAAGTATGATGAACGATTTTTCAATTTTCATCGGTTTCACGATCGAAATGGGAGTGGAAAACTTCGAGGTATTTACTTACATGATGTCACGCGGTGCTTTGGTCAGGTCCGTGTCCACCCTATTACACCACTAAACAACGGCTCATTTCTTCCCTGACAATTTTTTTTTAACAAGTATATAATACAGTGCTGAATCGAATCTACAAAGAAAAATTGCTACTTCAGCTCATATGAGAGTAGTGCCTATGGGGCGCATTTCTCTGGCATACCTCCTAGAGAGTTGGTGAGTTTCATATATTATATATAAATTCGTAATAATCTTTTACAGAGAAATCATTCCTTGTTCGGAAGCGTCTGGTCCAGTATGCGAAGAGGCCATGGTTTCAACAGAGCAAAATCTATGAAAGTCAATTCCACCGGCACCATAAAGGTATAAATATTCGCAGATACTGATCATCATTGTCTAATCTCTTTGCACGACACTTGATACATGCTCTGTTCGCTAATTTTGCACAAAGGGACATTACAGCTTTGTACATCTAAAACTATCGCAGTCGCATGAACACTTTCCACTCTCAAATTCAGAATTTGTGCTCTCCTGTCTAATTTGCTTCCCCGACGTGAATACGATACACATGTACTGAATCTATGTTTGTCATTGTATCGAAATATACTATTTTGCCTGACTATGAGTGAACCTTGACAAATCGTGCGCAAACGCAACATTCACGCACAGAATGTCAAAATAGTACATTTCGATACAAGGACGAAAAAGAGGTTTTGCGCCCGTGTATCGAAATACATTTCTTGACAATCGGTGAGTGAAATTTGCCAGACTGCACGTAAAGTCAACTTTGACGCACAGACTGTCAAAAATATTATATTCCACGAAAGTTCTTAGAGAAGAGAGGAAAAGAAATCCATGGATTTTTCAATTTCTCTCTCAACGTCACCTTTACAATCATTTTTCGAATTTTTGAAGAATATCAAAATTGGTCTACTTTACGCCTGTTTTCACGGGTAACAGTCGATTTTTGTAGAAATTGTTTCATTGAAAGTTTCTTTGAAACCAGATAAAAGCCGTCAGATACTGTAAACGGCATGCTGAGATGTTGGTCAGGTAAAGATTCATGTCAATTAGAGTGATTGACGAAAGAGTGGAGAGTGATTCTCCACGTAAGGTCCGACAGACCTCATGTGACCACTATGATTCTGCTAGGAGGTGTGATCATTACGAGCTGAAGGAATCTAGGTCAGTCTACACATTGATTCAAATCTCTGTGTCCAAATGTTATGCGGGAATCAATCAGGAGAGCACACTCTATCTCTCTCATTTTTGTGAATCTCGCATTGACTTGTCGCAATCTATCATTTATTTCGCTTTACTATTACTTTTGATTTCTTAGGTCTACAGAGCAAGCGATTCTGTGGAATTGTTGATAAGCCTGTAGGATCGTGCTTCGCTGGTAATGGAATACTATGAAAATAACGTGCTTTAGTGTGTTTCTTTCGTTATCAACTCGTTACCGATCCTCAGAATTCCTCTAACATTACACTTCATATATTTTCAAGGCCTCACCGACCAATTCGATAGATTTTCTGCCATATTCTTCGTTGCAGAGGGGAGGACTCGATGCTCCGAACCAGATCAACGCAAGAGCTCATCAAGTCGTACCGAACGTCGCAGGGTATATACTATATTAATTCCTTGGTATCAATTCATGATATTTTTACGATTTTTTGATGTAATCCAACGGATTGAAACATCTCATTCAGGAACTGGCATAAATGTTTGAGAATTTCTCATTTGTGACGAGGAAACATCACCGATTTTCTTATTTCGCGAACAAACTCTCCAAATATATTCATATTCTTCCAATCATTTATATTATTAAAAATTTAATAATCGTTTGATGCATGTTCATGAGTTATTTTTGATAATACTCTTAATTAATTTTTCTAATCTCACTCTGAAAACACAGTCGACCGTATTATAAAGTAGTAAATGGTCCGGATTTTTGTGGGAATTTTCGAGAATATTTTACGTTCCCAGTCGCTCAAATTATTGAACCTATTGTTTTGTCAAACTTTTCTATAACATTTTCATCTTTTCGTGTCATATTTCTGTCCTAGAAATATGTTTCAAAGGGGGACAGGTGGTAGTATCATTGATACCGGGAGCTGTTTGCTAATATACGGGTAAACGTTTTGCTTATTTTATGTTGGGATTAATTGGTGGATTTGAAGGACGTATAGGTGATACTGTACAATGACAACTAAGTGACCAGATTATATTTTTGGGTCGATTCAATAAAAATTCGTGGGTTCACTGGACTATCCTTGCTTTATTTTGGCTATTCAGCCAACGTTTCGCCGACCTTAATGT